>JAJPUD010002023.1:304415-317114 GCA_023553655.1 Myrmecobius fasciatus | reverse complement strand
TTCCTTCCTTCCTTCCTTCCTTCCTTCCTTCCTTCCTTCCTTCCTTCATTCCTTCCTTCTTTTCTTTTTCTATGGAAATCCAGAGCTCAGTCCAGAGACCATCACGCAGTAAGCACTTAAAACATGGCTGTTGATTGATGGAGGGATTGATCAACTTCTTATCTCTAATCTTCTTTTATTTCTGTTCCTGGAATAGAGAGAACTCAGCTAGCCTCACAGTAAAAATCTGCTGGGCATCTTGGACAGTTACCCAACACACACACACACACACACACACACACACACACACACACACACCCTCTTATAAATCACATATTCTAAAGTTGTTTTAGAATATGTGATTTAGAATGACTGAAGCTTATAGAAAGGAAATGATTTTTCAAAGGCCACATAGACAATAAGGAGAACCAGGATTTGTCCCAGATGCTGGCAGAATAATATAATAGAAAGAATACAGAAGCATATGTATGTCCTTGAGCAAATCCCACACCTCCCTTGATTTGTTGAGTTCTTTGTTTCTTCTAGGAAACTCCCCCCCTCCCTAGTTTATTTTTAATAAAAAAAATAGCAACCACATATTCAGGAATGACTAAAAATGAGATAACAAATGTAAAGGACTTTGTAAACTTTAAAGCATAATAAAGGCTAGCTATTTATCTGTATAAGAATTTAATGGAATATTAGTATGCAGAAAAAAGCAATGATGGTGAGCAATTCAGGGAACTATGGGAAGATTTGTAGGAACTGATATGGAGCAAAATTGTTGTTAAGTTGTTATAATCCTGTTCCACTATTTATGACCCCATTTGGGCTTTTCTTGGCAAAGATCCTAGAGTGGTTTGCCATTTCCTTATGCAAGTCATTTTACATATGAGAAAATTGATCCAAATAGAGTAGACTGACTTGCCAATATCTCATAATTAGAGAATATCTGTGGCTGGATTTGAACTCAGGTTTTCCTGACTCTAATCCCAACACACTATCCACTGTGTTACCCAGCCATTCTACAAAATGAGTAGCATCAAAAACATAGCAGGGATGATGACAAAGCCAAGGTAAATGAAATGGAAATTAAAGTCTGAGCAAAAGTAAAAATCAATGGTGACCCCAAAGAACAGATATTGAAACAGACCATCTTTCTCTCAGCAGAGATAGGATACTAAATTATTACATATATTGAATATTATATATTGTATACATTGCCAGATATGGTTTTTCTCAACTCTTTTAAGAGTGAAAATATTTGTAAAGAGCTAAGTCTAGTGGCTATTTCATAGTAAATATTTAATAAAGGCTTATTCCCATTCCCTCCTTCTTTGTTACAAAGGAAATTCCATCTATAGGGGGTAGACTTGGGGGGGG
This sequence comes from Myrmecobius fasciatus, assembly GCA_023553655.1. Lineage (NCBI taxonomy): Eukaryota > Metazoa > Chordata > Mammalia > Dasyuromorphia > Myrmecobiidae > Myrmecobius > Myrmecobius fasciatus. The sequence goes on along the minus strand of JAJPUD010002023.1, from coordinate 315,752 downwards.
GGGTATGCTTCTAACAATACCTGTGATATGAAAAGAAAAAGTATCAATAAAACTTGCTTTAAATAAAGGTGTTGGCTCCCCATTCCCAAGTTTCCCTGGCCTGGAATTCCAATTGATCCAGGAAGTAATGATGCAATCTCTTTAGCCACTGATGCATCCTTGGGCTCAGCTCTTAACCACCTTGTACAGCTCATCTGTCCATCATCATCAGTCTTCTCTTCTAACTCAATTAGCTGTGTCATGTAGAAATAGGTCAGCCTGGTTGAGGAAGGGTCCCCAGGGGATAGCATCATCCAGGCACTGGACTCAGGCTCTGTACTGAGTGATCTATGTAGACAGACTGTGGTTTCCTGTGCTTAGCAGAAGGGATGCCAAGGGAATAGGGAGCCCTGGGATCTTCCTTGGAGGACTGAGAGACCCAGAAAATCCATTGTGGTCATTTTCTCCTTTCTGCCACCAGTGACCACCTTCTGAAGGGGCCCCAGCTCATAAGACATTGGGCAGCTGAAGATTGAGACCCTCCTTGGAGCTGAAGGATATATATTTTTTAAATAATAATTTTTCATTTTCAAAATATATGCAAAGATAGTTTTCAACATTCATCCTTGCAAAACTTTGTGTTCCAAATTTTTCTCCTTCCTTTGCCACCATCCTCTCCCCTAGACAGCAAGCAATACAATATATATTAAACCATGGGCAATTCTTCTATACATACTTTCACATTTATCATGATGCACAAGAAAAATCAGATCAATAAGGAAAGAAAAAAGGAGAAAGAAAAAAAAAAAACAAGCAAACACTAGCAAAAAAAGATTAAAGTACTATGTTGTGATCCACAATCAGTCCCTATAGTCCTCCCTCTGGATGCAGATGGCTTTCTCCATCACAAGTCCATTGGAATTGGTTTGAATCACCTCACTACTGAAAAGAGCCATGTCCCTGATAAATATGTTTTATAGACATAAACTCCTTCTCTCATGAAAAAGAATTTGCAAAGTTGCTTGGACCTGGAATTATAGGATTTGAGTTCAAATGCAGCCTTTCTACCATTGGAACATCAATCACTCAACAACCATGTGCCAGTTATATGTTGGGCGCTGAGCTAGGGAGATAAACATAATGAATGGAGGCATATCTAATAAGAAGGAGTTTACATTCTAATGGGAAAGTTAAGTACCTAAGGAGCTGAGTGGCCCAGTGGACAGAATCTTAGACCTGGAGTTAGGAAGATCTGAATTCAAATCCAGGCTCAAACACTTTGTAGCTATGTAATTCTGGCTAAATCACTTCTGTGCTTTAGTTTCCTTAACTATAAAATGGGGATAATGATATCAATTACCTCCTAGAATTATTTTAAGGATCAAGTGAGATAATATTTATAAAAGCACTTAACACAGTACCTGGCACATAAAAGATAGTTATATAAATGCTAGCTATCAGTATTACCTATATAAATATATAAAATGAATAAAGATTAAAAATAAATAAATATATGTAAGTATATAAAATGAATTAAGATTGAGAATAAATAATGTAAGTATATAAAATGAATAAAGATTGAAAATAAATAAATAGAGAGAGGACCATAAGATCAGAGAGGTGATACCTTGACATGCAAGTGAATTGGATTTAAGTGAGGGAAAGTTGTGCAAGGTCACCTGCCTCACGTTTCTCTCCAGAGCCATCTGGGTTCAGTGGCCAGATACAGATCAGGATGACTAGAGATGACCCTGGACACTGTGGGAAACCTTGGTCTTTTTTAAACTAAGGTCCTCAATGGGTCTCAGATTGGTTGAAGTCACTTCCATTCAATGATTAAGGCTAGTTACTAATGAGACAAAGAATTTCTTCTTTTACATAGTCCAAAAAAATCTGAATGAATGAATGAATGAATGAATGAATGAATGAATGAATGAATCTGGGAGAGGAAGACCCTCAGGGTTTCTGACCAAAGCAGAAATGGCTGCTATTTACAGTCAATCTCTCCAAACAATGATAAATGTGGTTGAAGTCAGATTGTGAAGGGTTTTTACTAGCCAAACAGAGGAATTTATAATTTATTCTTTGAGCTATAGAAAGTCACTGACTTTTATCAAATAAGGAACCTTTGTGATCTTGGTGAATAACTTTTGGTCCCATATTCCTCATTTGTAAAAAAAAAAAAAAAGGCATGTCTATTTTCATTCTAGGGTCATTGCTGGAATGATCAGTGGGAAGAACTTTCCTGCAAAATCTGGAACTTCAATCACATTATCCTGGATTCCAGTCTTGGCATTGTCATTAATTATGTGGTCTTGGACAAGTCCCTTGAATTTTTTGAGCCCAAATCCCTTATTGTCCAAATGAAAGATTTAGAATAAATGATGTCTGAGGTTCTTCCAGCTCTAGCATTGTATTGTATGATATTCTATGTATTTGTTTTGTCAACTCAACCCTTAATTATGCACAGCTATAAATATTAAGTATCTTGATAGAATGTATGGAACTCTGGATTTAGGTCTTGGGGTCGGAAAGGCTTCAGTTAAAACCCTACCTAGTGGACATGTCCCTGGATAAATCCTCACAACTCCTCTGAACCTCACTTTTTCATCTGTAAAGGAAAGATAATAATAGCTCATTGGATCCCAAAATTGAACACCGAGTTCACATGAGACACTGGGGAAGAGGTCAACAGGATTGTCACCTTCCTAGTCCTGGATCTTATGTATAGTGCTGGGCATATCAGGCCCTCAATAAATACTAGATTGTATGGACTATCAATAATCTAGGGAGATCAGCTTCCATAATAATCTGCGCAGCCATATTAGATGTAGGGGACACAGTCATGACTTATCAACATAGAAACAATAAATATTCAGTTGTGTCCAAACTGTGCTCTCTATCTTCCCATCCAATTTCATCTTCAAAGTTTTTAAAGGCATCTTTTGCCCTCAATCATTGGTCATTCTGACTAGTGTGCCATCCTTTCTTTCGGGAAACTTCCCAATATCCCTCCATGTACATCCGCCCATGAGGACATGGCTAAGAGAGCCAAATGGTCAAAGTTCCAGCACTGGAAGGGATTTCAAAAGCCATGGAGTCCAAGCCCTTCATTTTACAGATAAGGAAACTGATATTCCAAGAAATTAAGTGATATCTTCAAGGTCACATAAGTAGTAAAGAGCCAAAGACAGAATTTGAGACCATATTTCCGGATTCCAGTCAAATTACATTGAAATAAAGATGATCTTTTTTTTTTCCATCCAAATTCACCCCTTGTAATCTATTCACAAACCCTTTGGGGGTTCATGCATTCTTAGTTAAGAAACCTTATTGTAAATTTAAATCATTATTTTGGCTCTGTGGGCCTCTGTTTTCTCATCTCTAAAATGGGGACAGGAATGTATGTACAGATGGTGAATATGATCCTTCCTACCTAATGGCTCTTAATTCTAAATCTTAAATCACTGTTTTTTGAATCTTGATGAGCATCAGGTGGTGGGAGAGGGACAACAGATGGTGTCTGAGGTTCCTTCTATCCCTAAATGTTTTTGTGGGACACCCCAGAATTCTAATGGTGAATTCTGAACAATTCCAGTCTTTTCTTAAATGGGCAACATACATAGGCTAGAGCTGGCTGGAGCCAGAGAGCAGGTTAACAGGATTAAACAAAGAGCCCATTTGTTTGGCTGGTGAGGAGTGGGTCATTGATAAAAATGGGCTGTATTACAAATACCAACTTCCCTGCAGACACACGCCTAATAAATCATAGCCAAGAAAGGACCATTGAATTGCATCTGGAAGATGGATGGCACCAACCTAGAGGGTGGTTTGATAAGGTTTTCCTCTGAATAATTCCAGGCAAAAAGTTCCAGTTGAGAAATAGGGTCTGTCCTCTTGCTCTGTCCCTTGTTCCCCGCTCTCCTCCAGCCAGCTCCAACTTGGCCCAACCTCTTTCAAGATGAATATTATATTTGGGAAGGGGAGCATAAAACAGTGGGAGAAGCTCCTGCCTGGAGTCACTAGTGATCGACAATAACCTTGGAAAGACTGTGGAACCAGATTTGGGTCTGGAGGTGGTAGGTGTAGCCTAAACTTTCAAAAGTTAACCAGCTTTTTCCAAGGTTGTAATTAGCAAAGAACCATAGATTTGAAGCTAGAAGCAGCCTTAGAGACCATTAAATCTATCCCTCTCCCTCATTTCATATATGAAGAAATTAAGGTCTGTGGAAGTGTCTGAGATCACATGGCTAATAAGTTTTGGGGGTAAGATTTGAAACTAAGTCTTCTTATTTCCATGTCTAGTCCTGCATTCTATCAGATTATAAACAAGAGAATATGGCTAATGATAATGATAATAATAACTAGCATTTATGTAACACTTTTTAAGTTTTCAAAATGCATTGCAAATATTACTTCATTTTATCTGCACATCAACCCTGGGAGGTAAATGCCATTATTATACCTATTTTATGGTTGATAAAACTGAGGCAGATAGAGATTAAGTGACCTGGGCAGGATCACAGAGATAATAAATGAGGCTGGTGTTTTCAACTAATACTCTATTTAACCTGAACTCTCTGAGTTATGAGGTACAAGCACTACTTTCTCCATGAAGTTTCCCCTGTTTGCCCAAGCTGAAAGCATTCTCCTTAGTGTCAAATTGTCTTATGGCATTTTATCTACATCTCTCCTCTGCTCCCATGACTCCTTACTTTGTAATAAGTATACTCTTTTGTCTGAACATTTGTTATTTCCACAACTAGAATGTAAACTCTTTGAGGGCAGGGAATGTATTGTTTTTCATCTTTTTAATCCTAGAACCCAGCACACTGCCTTATACTTTAGTTAAACAAGCATTTATTGAGATCAGTATTTAAATCAACACCAGTCAGTCACCCCAGATGAGAATAATCCTCCTCTGTCTTCACCTCCTTATATATTATTTCCCCTGCTATATAAGTTATAGAAAGAAAGCAGGAACTATTTCATCATCATTACTATTATCTATATGTGTGTACATACATATATATACATACATGTATCTATTAATGCATGTGTTATATATGTGTGTATACATTTATATATTTATATATGTGAATATATACACATAGTATATATATATATATGCAAATGTATATACACACATATGCAGTGACTGGCAAGTAGCAAGCTCTTAATAAATGCTTTTTCATTCATTTATTCATCACCTACTAAATACTAGGTGTTACAATTGGTGCTGGGAATACAAAGACAAAAATGAAATTATGCAAGCCGTCAAGAAGCATATATTCTATTAGTAATAGCAACAATAATGCCTATTTCTACAGGGCTTCAAAGTTTCCAAAATGCATTTCTCATAGCAACACTATGAAGTAACTGGTCATCTAAGTTTTGAACATCCTATTTTACAAAGAGGAAATTCAGGATGGGAGAATAGAATTTTCCTCAGATCCTACAGCTATTAAATGTCAGAATTCAGATAATAAATTAATTTGTTGCATTGAGTTGCTGTGAGTTTTACTTGTGGCATTTCAATTAAAGAAACATTTCTTAAGTGCTTACTTTGGGTCAAGCACCATGCTAAGTAAGGAGTGGGTTGCGGATATCTAAAAAAAAAAAAAAAAACTTAGAAAAAGGATTGTAAAGGACATGTAGTTTGGTCTCAAGGCAGAGACTGACATCTTATGTAGCCTAAGTAAACAAAACTATTTCAGCCCTTAAGGAACTTAGTGATTGAGAGAGTCAGAAAAGTGAAGGCAGTAGTGTCAAATAGTGTACAAGGAGAAGACATAGGACAAAGGAGAGAGAGCTCAGGACTTGGAATAAGTCTTGTCTCCATCTTTAACTTACAGTTGTAAAATTCAGCAAGTCTTTTCTCCTCTCAGTTTCTTCATTTACAAAACAGGATACTCAATTTCTTCATTTACAAAACAGGAAGACACTTAAGTTGTCTTCCATCTCTATCATGTTCAGAAGCATGTGCTGTTTTATTTCTTTTTTTGGAGGGGGGATGACTTTATGAAGCAAGCCTACCAAGTTGATACATGAAAGATGGTTAGCATCAGAGTAAGCAGACAAGAAGAGGAGGACATGGCCCTGGCAGAGCATAAGTTGTAGCAGTTTGCTTTTTAATTCTTCCTTTATCTCATTGGGTGTTGATCTATTAAATCTCAGTTGGGAGTTGATGAATCAGGTACAATCTCCACTCTCTTAATGAGCCTTGAGGATAATCTGTGTTAGGTTGGGTCATCTATCCTGCAATTACATATACTTGTTCTCATCAACCACCAGACATTGTATGCCTTCTCCAAGTCTGCAGGTCTTTGAGATGCATTTAGACTCACTATTGGGTATTTCACTGAACTTTAGAATTGTAAGGGACCTCAGTCACCTATCAGCCCAACTCTTAACTGAACAAAAATAATACCTAGCATTTATATAGTTCTTTAGGGCAGCTAAAGCACTAGGCTTTATGAAGAACTGAGTTTAAATGGCCTCCTATACCTACTAGTTGTGTGATCCTGGGCAAGTCCCTTCACCCTGTGTGTCTCAGTTTCCTCATCTCTAAAATGAGCTGGAGAAAGAAATGGCAAAGCAGTTCAGTATCTTTGCCAGGAAAAGTCCAGATGGGTGGCAGGTAGGTGATCCAGTAGATAGAGCACTGGTCCTGGAATCAGGAGGACCTGAGTTCAAATCCAGCCTCAGACTCTTGAAAAGTATTATCTGTGTGACCCTGGATATGTCATTTAACTCCAATTGCTTTGCCAAAATCAAATGGGGTCATGAAGAGTCAAATACAAATGAAAAAATGAACAATAGAAAGCACTTTTGTAAAGTGCTTAGCTCACTTGATTCTCACACCAACTCTAACAGATAGGTGCTGTTATTTATTATCCTATTTATCAGGTGAGCAAATTGAGGCACAGAAAAGTTAAGTGACCTGTGTAGGATCATACATTCTAATAAATATCTGAGGCAGAATTTGAATTCAGACCTCCCTGACTTCAGCTCTGGTGTTCTGTTCACTAGTGGCCTCTCACTATCCATATTCACTAGTGGTCATCCAGCTTCTGTTGGAATACTTCCAAGGAGGAGCATGTGTGTACATTGTGCTATCTCCCAAGGCAGACCATTCTATATTTGGACATTTCAACTATAATTATTAGGAAATTTTTCTCGATTTCATACCTGCATTTCCTCTGTGCAATTTCCAACTTATTGTTCCTAGTTCGAGAGAACACTGGGATCAAGCAGAACAGATCTGATCCCTCTTTTGTGTGAGGAGCCCTTTACTTCTTGAAAGCAGTAATCATTCTCTAGTGGCCGGCAAGGTGGCTAGTCAGGTGGCCAGCAGAGTGGTAGTCGATCACAGAGTCGACAAGATAAAGGAGGTGGAAATAGATCAAGAAGTCGGGGCAAGAAATGAAGTTCCAACAGTTAATTCTGCCAACATAAGCTAGTTAATAGGGTCAAATCATGTTTATCATCCACCTCAAATTGGGTCTTAGTTGGGCGTCTGCTTGCTATTTGCAAAAGCACTTGGTCATATTTTTTTCCAAAATAACATTACAACCATTCAAGTGAAAACAAATTACTTATCCAGTTATACCTTTGAATAAAAAAATAAACTTTTATTGTGTCTTTTCAAAAAAGAAAGAAAGGAAGGAAGAAAGGAAGGAAGGAAGGAAGGAAGAAAGAAAGAAAGAAAGAAAGAAAGAAAGAAAGAAAGAAAGAAAGCAGTGATCATTCTCCACCCTCCTCCAATTCTTATCTTCTTAAGGCTGAACCTGCCCATTTTCTTCAACTGATCCTCACTTGACATGATCTTTAGTCATTTCAATATTCTTGTTGCCAAGCTCATTGATTAATATCCTTTTTAAAAAGGTAGTGTCCAGATCACAATGATAATGGATGATATCATATAGACTCATTATTGCATTAGTCTAATGCTAATGGTAGCTTTCCATTGACTGACAAATAATGTATAAATGGCCAATTCCATCTTTCAAGGCTTTCTACCAGCTAGCTCCAGCCTACCTAACCATCATTTTACTTCTCTTTCTTTGTTTTAATCAAACTGAATTACTCTTAGTTCCACACAGTGCTGACCTACCTGCAGTGCTGGGGGAAATTTGCTTATCGAGAGTTTTCTATAGAAAAAAGAATTATAGATTTAAACCTGGCCATTTCACATACACCCTTCCCACAACCAGTGAGGTAGGTTTTGGTAATAGCAAGTTTTGAAACAATCTACTAAGGTAGGAAAATAGTTGCAATCTCTATAGGAGAGAATACTCTATCAATGAAATCTTAAATCATTTGATATTAGGGTTTATTGGTAGTAGTAACAGTAACTAGTACTAGTGACAGCAGTAGCAGTAGAAGTAATAGCAGCAGTAGCAGCAATAGTTGTAGTAGTAGTTACAGTAGCAATAGCAATAGTTGTAGTAGTAGTTACAGTAGCAATAGCAATAGTTGTTGTAGTAGTAGTTACAGTAGCAATAGGAATAATAGTAGTAGAGATTTAGCATTTCATTGTTGTAGAGAACTCCCAGTGAGGTAATTCTGTTCATCAATGCAGGTCAGTAGAGAATTGCCTGAAGGCAGATTGGGCATAACTTAAGTGACTTATCCAGGATGTCAGAATTGGGACCTGAATCCAGATTTTCTTTTTTTCTTTTCTTTTTTTTTTAAAGTTTATAACTAAAATTTATTTTTTTTGCATTTTATTAATACTTTTTTATTTGCAAAACATGTATGGGTAATTCTTCAACATTAACCCTTACAAAGCTTTCTGTTACAAATTTTCCCCCCTACTCCCCACCCCTCCCCTAGATGGCAGGATATCCAATACATGTTAATTATGTTAAAATACTTAAGAAATCAAATATATGTATACTTATTTCCACACATCATTTTTGTGCAGGAGAAATCATATCTACAAGAAAGAATAATCAGATAAAGGAAATACAATACAAGCAAACATCAATAGAGAGCATGAAAATGATATGTTGTGGTCCACATTTCACATCCTTCTCTCTGGGTGTATATGGCCTTCTTCACTGAACAATTGGAATTGGTTTGAAGCATTTCATTGTTGAAGAGAGTCATGTCCATCAAAACTGATCATCATATAATATTGTTATTGTCTTGAAAAATGATCTCCTGGTTCTGCTCACTTCACTCAGCAACAGTTCATGCAAGTCTCTCCAGGCCTCTCTGAAATCGTCCTGCTGGTCGTTTCTCACAGAACAATAATACTGAATCCAGATTTTCTTAGCCCCCAAACTTTCTTTTTACTCTTTCCCACTGTCTTTATTATTATCATCCATCATATTTAATGAGAATATTATTGTGATTTCCAATATCCAATTTCCAAAATATTTTCCAACATATTTTTTTCCTAAAACAATTGGGGTTAAGTGACTTGCCCAGGGTCACACAGCTAGGAAGTGTTAAGTGTCTGAGGTCATATTTGAACTCAGGTCCTTCTGACTTCGGGGCTGGTGCTGTATCCACTGCACCACTTAGCTGTGTGTGCTCTCTCTCTCTCTGTCTCTCTGTCTCTCTGTCTCTGTCTCTCTCTGTCTCCCTCTGTCTCTGTCTCTCTGTCTCTCTCTGTCTCTCTCTCTGTCTCTCTCTCTCTCTCTCGATGATTTGATAAGGAAGAGAAAGAAAGTAAGGAGTATTTCTTCCATACTTGTTCCTCTAAGGAGGAAAACCTTTGTTCTTAGAAAACTTGAATACTTGCATGATGGGAACTGCAGATATTTTCTTGCCCAGCTCTTATGACCATCTTTTAGACAAGAGATGATTATTTATCATTAAGCTCTTTCTTTCTCTTGCCTAACATTGATTTGCTCATTACAAACTGAATTTTTCATACCTGAGTCTTCTGAAAAGAGGGAGAAAACCAGTTTCCTTTCTCCAGAACATAATCATTTTGTTCTTCTTTCTTTTCAGAAGAGATAGAGCACTGGTCTCGGAGTCAGGAGGACTTGAGGTCAAATCCAGCCTCAGACTCTTGAAAAGTATCAGCTATGTGTCCCTGGATAAGTCACTTAACTACAATTACTTTGCCAAAACAAATGAGGTCATGAAGAGTCAAATGCAAATGAAAAACAAAAGAACAATAGAATGCTTTAAAGTTTGTCAAAATGCTTTCATAAAGTGCTTAGCTCACTTGATTCTCACACTGTGATCTGAATATGTAAGCTTCCCATTCCCTAATAAATAAATAAATAAATAAATAAATAAATAAATAAATAAATATTTTACAGAGGCAACTGGGGTTAAGTGACTTGCCCAGAGTCACATAGCTAGAAAATGTTAAGTGGCTGAGGCCAGATTTGAACTCAGGTCTCCTTAACTTCATGGCTGGTGCTCTATCCACTGCACTAACTAGCTGCCCCCCTCAAAATATCAATAACTCCCTATTACCTTCAGGGAAAAAAAATAAAATCCTTGGGTATTTGAAGTCTTTAAGAATCCAGTGGCATTCTACCTTTCCAACCTGTTCACATTTTATTCCTCTTTAATTTCTCTACTTTGGTAATAACAGACTTCTCACTGTTCCTTGGGCAAGATACTCCATTTCCCAAACCAGTGCTTTTGTACTGTCTGTTCTCTATGCCTGAAGGGCTCTTAACTTTGTCTTCTAACTTCCCTGGCTTTCTCCAAAACTTAGCTCATATCTCACCTTTTGCAATGAATCCTTTCTCCTTCCATCACTACCACCTCCCCTCAAAAACCCACTGCTAGTACCAGCTCTCTGAAATTACTTCCCATTTACTTAGTACATAGCCTGTTTGTGTAGATAATGATGAATGTTTCATATTAGAATAAATTTCTTGAAAATAGGAACCATAATTTTGTCTCTCCTTGCAACTTCATCGCCAAAGTCTAGAATGCAGAAAGCTGTTAATAAATGCTTGTTAACTGACTAAATATTTGAATGAGTGCACAGAAATAGACCTTTCTCCCTATTAGACCAAGTTTCTTTCTATTCAACAAGATACTAAAGTCCAGGATTAGGAGGCACCCTTTGGGGCTGATGACATTGCACAATTCTGCCTCACTCAAATTTAATTCACTTACAAGTCAAGATATCACCCTCCTGATGTTATTGGTCCCCTTCAAGAATGAAGGATAAATAACATCAATCTGGAGTCAAGGAGTAAGTGTATTCTCCTTCCTGTGTGTTGATGGAGAGAAAGAGATCATAAGATTATAGGTTAAAGGCTAGAAAGGATCTCAGAGGACTTCTCATCCAAAACCCTCATTTTAATCCTTTTTTTATTTCCTTCCTTCTCCTTCCTTCCTTCCTTCCTTCCTTCCTTCCTTCCTTCCTTCCTT
>JAJPUD010002023.1:275312-297150 GCA_023553655.1 Myrmecobius fasciatus | reverse complement strand
TTTTTGCTGAGGCAATTGGGGTTAAGTGACTTGCCCAGGGTCACACAGCTAGGAAGTGTCTGAGACCAGATTTGAACTCAGGTCCTCCTGACTTCAGGGCTGGTACTCTAACCACTGCACCACCTAGCTGCCCCATCACTTCTATTTTTTAAAAGAAGGAAACTGAGGCAAAGTGTAGTTAAAATGGCTTCCTATGATCACACAGAGAGAACATGATAGAACCAGGATTACAGAATTTTAATGGCTGCCTATTTTAATTTAAATGGCTACACATGATCACACAGAGAGAACATGATAGAACCTGGATTATAGAACTTTAAAACTGGAAAACTTGGTGGCCATCTAGTCCCATTACACATCAAAAACGATACATATTTTGATTAGGAAATTAATAGCAGTAAACACATGGGATAATGAGATGAAAGAGTTAGATCTGGGAGGCACCTTAGAAACCATCTAAACCATTTTATGGATGGAAGAAACTAGAGTCTCAGAGGGATTAAGTAATTCGCCTGTGTCACACAGCTACTATCAAAGGTGAGATTGGAACCTGGGTTTTCCTTATACAAATCCAGTCAGTAGTGTTCTATCCAATGGGCTGCGAGCATAAATGTCTACATGTTTATATGGAAATTCAGAGTTGGAAAAGTCCTATTTTGCTGTTGTTGTTAAGTTATTTTCAGTTGTGTTTGACTCTTTCTGACCTTATTTAGGATTTTATTGGAAAAACTCTGGAGTACTTTGTCATTTCCTTCTCCAGCTCATTTTACAGATGAAGAAACTGAGGCAAGCGGGCTCACACACTATTAAGTATCTGAGGTAGAATTTGAACTGAAGTTCTCCTGATTCTAGACCTGGTACTCTAACTGCTTTGCCAGTTCACTGCCCATTTGAATCTACATTGGATCTAAGATGGAATCCCATCTACTACAGCCTTCCATAATAAGGTGATTTTTTTTTGAAGGAAACTAAAGGATTTTCTTCCTGTGGATATGTATAGAATTTCATTGTTGGAAAGAATTTCAGAGACACAACTGAACAAAGATCCCTTATGTGACGCCTGGCAAGTGGCCAGCCAGAATCTTCCAGCAGACCATCAGCGAGGGAGAATCTACTATTTCTCCAGGGAAGCCTATTCTCCTTTTGGGTAGCATCCATTGTTGTTAAGTCTTTCCTCTCAAGGACTCAAAGTCTGCCTCTCCACAAATTCCCCTCTCTTGCTCCCATCTCAAACTCGCCCCCCCATATAGATCAAGTTTAATTTTTCCCCATGGCAATCATTCAAATACTCAATAGCCTTCTCTCTTTCAGGATAATAATCCTCAGTATCTTCCACTGATTTTGAAGCCAATGTTCTTTCCACCCTTCTCTACTGCCCTCTTAACAAGATGGTAATCAAAATAAGCATTTATATAACAACCTGTTCTACTTCAGTCATTTCAGGCATGTCCAAGTCTCTGAGATCCTATTTGGAGTTTTCTTTTTGTTTCCTAGTAAATTTATTTATTTTTAATATAGATTGTTTCATAAATCATGTTGGGAGACAAAAATCAGAGCAAAAGGGAAAAACCATGGGAGAGATTACAAAAACAGAAAAAAAGAAATGAACATAGCATGTGTTGTTTACATTCAGTCTCCTTAGTTCTTTTTCTGGATGTAAATGGCATTTTCTGATCAAAGTCTACTGGGATTGCTTTGGATCACTGAACCATGGAGAAGAACCAAGTCTTTCATAATTGATCATCACACATTCTTGCTGTTATTGTGTATAATGTATTCCTGGTTCTGCTTGTTTCACTCAGCATCGGTTCATGTAAATTTCTCCAGGCCTTTCTAAAATCAACTTGTTCATCATTTTTTTTTTGCTCTTTTTGCTGAGGCAGTTGGGGTTAAGTGACTTGCCCAGGGTCGCACAGCTAGGGAATGTTAAGTGTCTGAGACCAGATTTGAACTCAGGACTTCCTGACTTCAGGGCTGGTGCTCTATCCACTGTGCCACTTAGCTGCCCCTTGTTCATCATTTTTTATAGAACAATAATATCTTCATATACCACAACTTGCTCAGCCATTCCCCAATTGATAGGCATCTATTCATTTTCCTATTCTTTACTACCACAAAAAGAGCTGCTACAAACAATTTTTGCACATATAGGTCCTTTTCCCCTCCTTTATGATTTCCTTTGGATACAAACCAGTCATGATACTGCTGGGTCAAAGGGTATGCAGAGTGTGATAGATAGCCCTTTGAACATAGTTCCAAATTTCTCTCTAGCATGATTGGATCACTTAACAACTCCACCAATAATGCATTAGTATCCCAATTTTCCCACATCCCCTCCAACATTTGTCATCTTAACCAATCTGAGAGGTATGTAATGGTATCTCAGAGTTGTCTTAATTTGCATTTCTCTAATCAATAGTATTTTAGAGCATGCTTTGGGGTTTTCTTGACAAAGATATTATCATTCCCTTTTCCAATTCATTTTGCAGATGAGCAAACTGAGGTAAACAGAATAAAGTGACATGCCCAAGGTCATGCCCAAGTAAATTTCTGAGGCTATTTGAACTTGCAAAGCAGAGTCTTCTTCACTTCAGGACCAGTGTTCTATTCACTGTTCCAACTAGCTATATGCTAAATACTTTACATATATTATCTCATTTGATGGTTCTAATCCCAGAACTACTATTAAATAGCATGGTGGACAGGCTTCTGGACTAGTAGTCAGGAAGACCTAGATTCAAAACCTGCCTTTGATACTCTTTTTTAAATATCTATGCCTTATCTCATCAAGTAGATAGTAAAGTTCTTTTAGAGGCTGACCTTTGTTCCTTTGCAAGTAACTCAGTCTCTCTGGTTCAGAGTTTGCTTATCAATAAGATAGGGGATAATCATACCTATAATGCCAGTTTCACAGGGCTATTTTAAGGCTCAAATAAGATTAGTAATAAAGTTCAAACAGACAATGTAAATGACATTTATTAATACTAATATTAACATCTCTACTTCTCATGTCTCTATTTAGCTCCAAGTATGGTTTCAAGGATGAAAAATTAGAAAACCAAAAACTTCCCATAAATGCAAGCTCTTCCCTGACCCACAGTTCAGTCTGATCTCTCTAAACACAAAGCCCCTGTGGGCACTTACTAATCATTTGGCTTTTGTCTCAAATTTCTCCTGCACTGAAGCTCCTGAAGTTTACTGACCTGGTACCACCGAGAGCACTCTATATCCTGGGGATTTCTTTTAGTTCTCTACTTATTTCTTCTCTAAAACATCTGAAGTGACCCAATTCAGTCGGGCCCAGTTCAATCAATTCAGTCTCCATTCCAAGCTCATTTTCAGTGATCTCTTGGCCATCTTGAACTGTATGTCCCATAGACATCTCAAACTCAGCAGGTCCATGTCATTACCTTTGCCACAATACCCTCCCTCTTCTGAACTGTCCTATTATCATTAGCCCACCGCCATCCAGTAACCCAGACTTGAATCCTCAGTGTGATCCTGGACTTCTCACTCTTACTCAATCCACACATCCAAATCATTGCTAAATCTTGTGATTTCTACATTTATAATATCTCTTATGGATATCTCCTTCCCTCTGTTCTCCACAGCCAATGCCACAGTTCATTGCCTCATCATCTCTTACTTGGTGAGAGCCTCCTAAGAAATTTGTCTGCCTCAAGTCTTTCTTCTTTCCAATAGAAAGTCTAATTAGCTACTGCAGTGATTTTCTTTCTTAGATCTGCCCCTGTCATACATCATCCCGCCTCCAGGAATGAAGATTGAAACTGAAGCTAGTTCTACAGAGCTTGGAATCATCTCTCTAGACATGATTATGAACAAAAAAGCAACCCCTGCTCCTAAGGAGCTTATATTCCATACCATATTCTACATAAAATTCAACATTCTCTTTTTTATATTCAGACCTTACTTGGCTCTCTCCATACTATTACAATGACAACTAGTTAGCATTCAAAAAATAAAATGCTTTATTAATATCATCTTTTTTTTTTTTTTTTTTGCTTTTTGCTGAGGCAATTGGATTAAGTGACTTGCCCAGGGTCATACAGCTAGGGAATGTTAAGTATCTGAGACTAGATTTGAACTCAGGTCCTCCTGACTTCAGAGCTGGTGTTCTACCCACTGCGACACCTAGCTGCCCCAATATCATCTCCTTTTAACCTTACAACAATCCTAGAAGGTAAATGCTATTAAGAGACATTCGAATGGTACAGTAGACAAATGAATGGATCTGGCTCGAGGAAGACTAGGTTCAGATACTGCCTCAGACCCTTATTAGCAGTGTGGACTTGAGTAAATCACTTAATCTGTCTGTCTCAGTTTCTTTATTTATACAATGGGATAATGACATCACCTATCTCCCAAGATTATTGTGAGGATAAAATGAGAAGGTTTTTGTAAAGTGTTTTGCACTATATCAATGTTAATTATTATTATTCATTATTATTATTGATTACAATAACAACAATATCTAACAATAATATAGTCCTATATCCCAGGCACTCATACAGTATTTAGATCTAAAAGGATCAAAAGATCCTAGAATTATAGAAATAAAGTTGGAAGGAACCTTAGAGGTCATTATTTGGGACCTCAAATATTTAGTTTAAACTGTACATTTTATAGAAGAGGAAACTCAGCCTCAAAGGGGTTATTTGTCCAAGCTCATAAAGGTGAAGGTAGTAGAGACATGACTGAAATCCCAGTACTCTGAATACAAATCTGATTATGTATTTTTCTATGGAATTAATAGTGTACTATATCCTTTTCTAGAAAATTATTATATATATATGTGTGTGTGTGTATATATATATACATACACACACATATATTTTTTTTTGCTGAGGCAATTGAGGTTAAGTGACTTGCCCAGGGTCACACAGCTAGGAAGTATTAAGAAAATTATTTAATTTCAAAGAGAATCTGGGAGTCTTCATTCAATAGAATAATTAATATGGCAATACTAAGCAGGCTTGGAGAGATTTTCATGTCAGGGCCTGTCAGTACCCATGTAGAGCACCAACCAACACTGAGCTCAGTCATCAGGATTGAATGAAAATTTGATTCAATGCACATGTACAAGCTCCTATTAGATTGTAATAACAAAGCTATTTACAAATATTATTTCAGTTGATTTTCAACATCTCTGGAAGGGAGGTGTGATTATTATCCCCATTTTGCAGATGAAGAAATTGAGGCAAACAGAAGTGAAGTGACTAAGTGCCTGAGACAGGATTTGAACTCAGGTCCTCCTGATTCCTGTACTACTCAGCTGCTTCTACTATATACTAGACTCTCAAGCTAAAAAGTCATAATACTAAACAGCCTTCATGTTTGAGGTGCTTACAATTCATGGTGGTGGGGGTAGGATGGAGATCCAATATGTATACAAATTAAGAAAATAGAGTAGAGAAGTAAAAAACGGGGGATTCAGGGAAGGCTTTGGGAAGGGGGAGCCTTAAAAGGAGTCAGATTTCCCAAGAAGCAAAGATGAGGAGGCAGCTGATTTCCAGGCAACTGTATAGATGCACAGAGATGGCAGATGGAAGACTAAGTTTGACCAGCCAGTAGTCCAGTCTGGCTGCAACAGGGAATGCAAGAAGGGCCTGATGGGAAACTGGGCTGGACAGTAGACCAGAGCCAGATGGTGAAGGACCTTCAATGACTGGCAGAATCCTCTACCCCGAGAGAAGCCATGAAGGATTGAATTGGGGACCGCCACAGCAGAACTAAGCTTAAGGGGTGTTGGTTTGGTGGCTCCCCTGAGGATGCATCCAATGGGCCCAAAGACTAGAAGGAGGGGATCCAACACTAGTCCAGGCAACAAGTGATGAGAACCTGGGGGTTGGGGGATTGGGGGAAGGGGATGGATTCAAGAGGTGCCAAGGAAGCAGAAACAGGGAGAGTCCAGGCCTGACTGGTGGGGATTGAGAGAAGGAGGGAAAGGGCAGGATCAGGAATGGCCCCAAAGCCCTAGAGCCAGGTGACTGGAAGGATGGAGGTGCCCTCGGCAGCCAAGACACTCTGGTCTGTTTCTCCGTGTGGCTGCCGAATGAGCCTTCTCCTCTGAGACTGTACTTGGAGACATTAGGCTTGGGTAATGAGCCACAGCTTCATGTCTGCCTCTTTTCTTTCCCTGTGGTATCATCTGTCAAATGAGAGAGTTGGATTGGAAGGTCTCCAAGGCCCCTTTCAGCTTGAATATTCTACAATTCTATTAGGCTAGCACCTGTTTTGGGAGATCAGGTGGAGAAGAGGTGGGGGGCCTGTGGCTTTGGGGAAGGAGGATGATGATGTTGGAGGGGGAGGGGGGGAGAGTTCAATTATTGGTTTCCCATCTCCCTTAGGTAAGCAGTGCTGTAAACTAGGTCATTTTAAAGAGTTTGGAGGGAAGATGAGCTGAGAGGCAGAAAACTGACCCCACCTCAGCAAAGAATGTCCTTCCCCACCCACTTGTCCAGATGTTAAAATATCCTTATCACTGGTCATTTTCTTTGTTTTTTCTTTCTTTCCTTCCTTCCTTCCTTCCTTCCTTCCTTCCTTCCTTCCTTCCTTCCTTCCTTCCTTCCTTCCTTCCTTCCTTCCTTCCTCCCTTCCTTCCTTCCTCCCTTCCTTCCTCCCTTCCTCCCTTCCTTCCTCCCTTCCTTCCTTCCTTTTTCCCTCTTTCTTTTTTTTCTCTCCCACCCCTCTTTCCCTCCTTCCTTCTCTCTCCTTCTCTCTCTCTCCCTCTTTCCCTCCCCCTTCTCTTTCAGTTTCTCATCTTTCTTGATAAGGCTGACTTTAGAGTGAATATGCTGTGTGGGAGAGAAAATCTTATTCAGTACAGATAGGGATTGGACTGGAGATTTCACTGCTTTGAAATACCTGGTGAGGAAAGTCCCTTTATCAATGAAAATAAGCTAAGTACCTTCTTTGCAATTTTGACTTAAAAGAACTGCTTGGAGCAGTAGAAGGAAGGAAAGAAGATATTTCTTTATTTGTGGATAACAGAAACTGATGCAGAAAGATTAAGTCACTTGCTCAAAACTACACTGCTAATTAAGCGTCTGAGGAGGATCTGAATCCAGGCAGGTCAGGAAGGAATGAGGGAAGGAGGAAGTGAGGGAAGAAAGATGGAAGGAAAGGAAGGAGGAAGAAAGGGAGGAAGGAAGGAAGGGAGGGAGGGAGGGAGGGAGGGAGGGAAGAAGGGAGGAAGAAAAGGAGGGAAGGAGTGAGAGAGGAAGGGAGGAAGGGAGAGAGGGAGGGAAGAAGCAAGGGAAGGAGGAAGGGAAGGAAAGAAGAAAAAGAAAGAAGGGAGAGGAGGAGGGAGAAAAGGAAAGAAGGAATAGAGGGAGGGATGGAGAGAGGCAGGGAGGAATGGAGAGAGAAGGGAGGAAGCAAAAGAGGGAGAGAGGAAAAGGAGGGAGAGAAGAAGGATAGTGTAACTAGATTGTAGAATATGTATATGAAAATAATGCCTAAGAAGACTAACTCACTTTCTCTTCACTTCTTAACATTTCCCCTCCCCCCACCTTCCCTACCAAGTAAATCATATTGGAACAAAAGCTGCTGAACTTGGATTCAGTAGTTTATGAACCTGGGTTCAAATCCTGACTTTACCACTCACCATCTATGTGACCTTGGATAAGTTACTTAACCAGTATAGGCCTAAGGTTAGTCTTCTTTAAAATGAATAGTGATCGACAAGATAATGTCTGCAGTCTATTTCTGCTCTAGAGCCATGATCTTATGGAAGGGATATGAAATAATATTTTCCTTTCTTTTTTTAATTATGTTTTTATTTTCAAAATATATCCATGAATAATTTTCAACATTCTGCTCATTTCCCTTAGCATCAGTTCATGCAACTCTCCCCAGGCCTTTCTGAAATCATCCTGCTGATCATTTCTTACAGAACAATAATATTCCATAACATTCATATACCATCATTTATTCAGCCAACCTCCAACTGATGGGAAGCCACTCAGTTTCCACTTTCTTGCCACTAGAAAAAGGGCTGCTACAAACTTTTTGCACATGTGTGTCCCTTTCCCTCCTTTAAGATCTCTTTAGGACATAAACCCAGTAGAAATACTGCTGGGTCAAAGGGTATACACAGTTTGATAACTTTTTGAGCATAGTTCCAAATCGTGCTCCAGAGTGACTGAATCTGCTCACAATTCCACCAACAATGTTTTAGTGTCCCAGTTTTCCCACATCCTCCCCAACTTTTGTCATTATTTTTTCCTGTCATCTTAGCCAATCTAAGACGTGTGTAATGACATTTCAGGGTTGTTTTAATTTGCATTTCTCTGATCAATAATGATTTAGAGCATTGTTTCATGTGACTAGAAATGGTTTTAATTTCTTCAACTAAAACTGTCTGGTCATATCCTTTGACCATTTATCAATTGGAAAATGGCTTGAATTCTTATAAATTCGAGTCAATTCTCTATTTTGGAAATGAGGCCTTTATCAGAAACATTGAATGTAAATTTTTTTCCCAGTTTATTGCATCCCTTCTAATTTTGTCTGCCTTGGTTTTGTTTGTACAAAAACTTTTGAAGTTAATATAATCAAAATTAACTATTTTACACCCAGTAATGTACTCAAGTTTTTGTTTGGCCACAAATTCCTTCCTTCTCCATAGATCTGAGAAATAAACTATCCTTTATTCTTCTAATTTGCTTATAATATTACTCTTTATGTCTAAATCTTCAACCCATTTTGACCTTATCTTAGTTCAGGGTGTTAGATATGGATCAATGCCCAGTTTTCAATTTTCCAGCCAGTTTTTGTTAAATAGTGAATTTTTATCCCCCTAACTGGAGTCTTTGGGTTTGTCAAACACTAGATTACTAGAGATAATATTTAAAAAAAAACAAAAATGAACAAATAAATGCTTATTGATCACAGGCTGAATGATGCCCCCTGACTCAGGGAGATGATAATCTAAACTAAGTAGCCATGATCCTGGGGTATAGTCCAACAGAAGGCTTGCTGTTTGAGCTAGAAACTGAGTTTAGTAGTGAAGAGGGCAAAGTCTGTGTCACTAGAAGAGAGATGGGAACAAACAAACTAATGAGAGAAAGAAGAGGTAAGAAGTGTTGAGTAAGAGAAAAGTGGGCCAGAGAAGGGGAGAGGATGCCTGGAGGTGGCAGAAATGGGTCTGCAGAGCCCTGTTCTCCTAAAATATGCCACATTTATAGGTTAATGGCTGATGCCCTGGGAAGTGCCCTGGTTGGCACTGATGGTACACAGATTCCTAAAGGGAAGTCCCAGCTGGCACACATTTATTCACACCTCCCTACAAGCCCAAGTGAAGTCATGTTTCTACACCTACCCCAATTTTCTGCTCACTGGCCTTTGATCACTGTCATTATCTTTGTCTGCTGGTTTACCAAGTGAGCTTGATGCTGAACGACCAAGAGTCTTGTGGCTTGGGTTCAAATCCCAGTTTCACCATGTACTTGTTGGACGACCTTGACCAAAGACACTTCTTCTCTGGAATTAAGGTGATAGGGAATGAGCAATTATTAAGAGCCTCTTATGTTCCAGGCACTATGCTAAGTACTTTACAAATATCTCATTTTATCTTTTGAATAATCCCAGAAAATAGATGCCATTATTCCTATTTTACAGTTGAGGGAATTGAGGCACATAGTGATTTACTCAGAGCCACACAGCTAGTAAGTGTCTGAGGCTAGATTTGAATTCAGGTCATCCTGATACCAAATCCAGTGCTCTATCCACTATACTAATTAGCTAGCAGTGGAAAGGGCATTCTCTTTAATGTCAGAAGCTGGATTCAAATCCTATTTCCTACTACCTCCACGACTTCATCTTTTTAAATCTCAGTTTCCTCACAGATATAGATAGAATCTTTTCTGAGCCTCAGTTTACTTATCTATCTTTTCAACAACCTTAGAAAATAGATGCTGTTATTCTCATTTTACAATTGAAGAAACTGAGGCAAATAGTGATTTACTCAGAACCAGAGAGTTAATAAGTGTCTGAGGCTAGATTTGGATTCAGGTCATCCTGCTATCAAACTATCTAGCTGGTGGTGGAAAGGGCTTTCTCTCTAATGTCAGAGCCTGAATTCAAATCCCACTTCTGATCTTTGTGACTTCATCTTTCTAAGTCTCAGTTTCCTTACAGATATAGATAGGACCTTTTCTGAGCCTCAATTTACTTATCCATCAAATGAAAAGTTTGAATCAGGTAGGTACAATGGACAAAGTGTTGGACTTGGAATTAGGAAGCAATCAATCCAAATCCCACCTCAGATACTAGCTGTGTGACTTTGGACAAATTATTTAACTTCTCTGTGCTTCATTAGACTCATCTGTTAAAAGGGAGGATTAGTCTAGATGCCCTTTAAGATCTCAATTCAAAATGCTATGGTCCTGGAAATCCCTTCTAGCTCTAACCTTCTAGAATTCTGTCTCTATTGACAATAGGGGAGGAAAGAGAGAGATGCTATCACATAACTATAAGAGTGGAAACTTGGGATGCTGAAGAAGCAGTGTTATCAGTGGGCAGAGACATTGCCTGCCAGCTGTGACAGGAGATCAATAGAAGCCAGTGATCAATGCCATCAGCAAGAGTTTTGTGTGATGGAGGCAGCTTCCCAAGGCAGTCCCTCCATAGTTGGGGGTGGGGTGTAGGACTCAGGGATGGGGAGCAGGATGCAGGTTTAGCATCCCAGTAATCACAGAGAAAAGGAGCAGGTGGAACTCATTTTAGGAAAAGCCCTTCAGGAAGCAGTCGACCAGGCTGGTGCTTCTGGGAGGGTTGTTCTTAGGTGATACTTAAGCAACTTTCAGTGAGAAAGCACTGTACCCCAAAGCAGATAGACATCCACTTTGAAACTCATAGTTACCTAGGATCACTGAGAGATTAAGAGATTATCCTGAGTCATGTAGCCACTGTGGATCCTAATCCTGATTTGAGGTCAGGTGCTCAAATCAGGGTTTCTTAAATTTTTTCCATCCATGACCCCTTTTTGCTAGAGAAGTTTTACAAGACCCTGGGTATATAATCAAAAAAGTATAAATATCAAATAGGTATAAAAATCAACCATTTACTGACCCCTACATTAAGTTACGTGACCTATATCGAGTCTCAACCCACAGTTTAAGAAATTACTATTCTATGCTGATGCCATGATGGAAACAATAAATTAGCTTCTAAATAATACTTGAAAATTAGTAATAGTAGAAAATGATCTTATTAAAGCCTTCTGTTATTGCTCCCACTTTACAGGTAAAGAAATGGAGGCAGAGAGTGGCCAAATGACTTGCTTATGGTCACACACAGCTAGTAAAGATCAGAAAATGCAAATTATTTTGGTGGTTCAAGCTCAGAATTGAAATCAAGTAAATAATTTTAGCCCATATGCCAATTTATAAACAGATATTTATTTAACAATAACAATAAAAATAACATTAAGAAAATATAAAGTTTTGGTTCTGATGGACCTAGCTTCCTTCATGTTTACATAGATATGTCTCTGATCGTGTGTGTGGACTTACATGAAAGCCAGGATGTCTGAATTCTCAGAGGCTAAGGCAACTGGAAAACTAGATCAAGAGCTTCTGCCTTAGTCCCCTGAAACAGCAAAGTCTTGAAAAAAAAAGCTTTGTTATCTTTGGGGTGAGGTGGGAATGGGGAAATAGCCCAGGGTAAATGGAGTACTTATTGTTCTTGCCCAGGATGTTACCATAACATACAACTGGGGATGAAGGCAGGAAGGAGATATCACCTGAACAAGCCAAAACTAATCACTTTGGAACCTTGGGCAAGTAATACTAAGTGTGAAGGCCATATTCAGGAAAGGAACAGGATGAGATTAAGGAATGGAATAGCACAACTGGGCTATGTCTACCCAGTGGAAGTCCTACTATGTGCTAGCTTGCTATTTATACTTACTAACCACTTGCTAAAACCAATTCCAACTGTCTGAAAGAAAGATTGTAAATGTTAATGCCCTGGCGACAAGCCCTTTGTCAAAGTGACAGTTAAAGGTCTTCAGATTAAGATACAGTTCTCATCCTTCAAAAGTTTTCAGTCTGGTGGGGAGAGGACACCTACACTATAACAAGCCCCTCCTAGACTCTGTGTCCACCCATCTTAAGGAGCGCAGTGAAGGATGACAAAAGAAAGAGGTGATTGTACTATCCCAGTTATAGAATGGGAAAATGATCATGTTCTCCAGTCTAATGTGAATTCTCCCACCTCCATCATGACAGACCCACTAGTCCTCCATTTTAATTAACTGAATAGTCTAATAAATGGCAAATACACACACATTTATTCACACACAGATATTTATTCATTTATTTATTTATTGCTGTTCTTTGGCAAAAGTACATCTCCTACTGGCATAAACTTTTTGAAAAATATGACTTTATTTTTGAATCCCGAGTTCTCAATAATGCCAGAGAGATCTCCTTTTTATGGTGGATCACTCCAGCCCACAAGCCCAAAATACCTTCTGTCCCTCTGATTGGCCTCTCCCTTGATTGGATGGCTCTTCCCAGAACCTCTATTTTAAGAAGGTGACCAGGGCAGTCATATCTTGATTTCTGATCAGAATAGTCTTTGAATTTGTCTACCATGGTCCCAAGCAGGGTTAGATACCTTTAATATCTTTCCCATACCCCACTTCCAAATATACTTTTAAAATTTCCATTTATATGTTTTTCTGCCTTAGAATGTAATTTTCTTGAATGACGTTTTTCTTTTTGCTTGTATTTATATTCTCAGCACTTAGCATAGTGCCTACCACAAGGTAAGTGCTTAATAAATGCTTGTTGGCAGTCTTGGAGCTCACCCATAGTCTATTACATTTTTCTTTCTGTATTCCCCAGTCTCAGAGGATACAAAGAAAAGGAAGTTTACAAAAATGCCATGCCCTCAAGGAGCTTACATACTAATGAGGGAGATAATACATAAATAAACATGTACATAAAAGATACATAGAAAGTAGAAAGATTACTTTAGAGCATAAGGCTTACATCCCTGGATAATGGGGATTACCTCCTGAAGAATGGATCATTTGAGCCAGAGAGGCAAGGAAGAGACCAATCTTAAATGTCATAAAGAGGACTTTTTCCCAGAAGGTAATAGGGAGTCATTGGAGTTCATTGAGCAAGGGATTGACCTGGATAGACCTGAACTTTGGGAAATTCACTTTGGCATTTTTGGGGAAAGATGAGTTAAGGCAGAGAAAGAAAGAAAATAGGAAGTCATGATAATAGTCCAGGTGAGAGGGGACCGGAGACTGAACTAAGTGGGAGCTATGGAGAATAAAGAGAAGGGAATATCCACAAGAAATGTAAAGGAAGAACAAGAAGATCTGGCAATTGGTTGGATATGTGAGTGAGTGAGAACTAAGGATGGCATTGAAGTCATAAACCTGAGAACTGGGAGATCATTGGTGTCTGGAACTGGAATAGGAAAGTTGAAAAAAAGAAAAGTTTTGGGAAGAAAGATGATGAGTTCTGCTTTGTACATGCCAAATATGGAATATATATGCGCCATTCAGTTTGGACTGTCCAGTTGGAACTCATGAAACCAATCTCTCTCTGTCTCTGTCTTTCTTTCTGTCTGTCTCTGTTTTTCTTTGTCTGTCTCTGTCTGCCTGTCTGTCTGTCTGTCTGTCTGTCTCTCTCTCTCTCTAACTCTTGCATTTTGTCTATTGGTCTGTCTCTCTCTTTCTATCTGTCTCTGTCTCTCTGTCTCTGTTTCTTTTTGTCTCTCTCTGTCCCTGTCTCTCTCTCTCATTCTCTCTTTGTCTCTCTTAAATTCTGTTGGCCTGTCACTTTCTCTCTCTGTCTTTGTGTATCTGTCTCTCTCTCTCATTCTATTTGTCTTGCATTCTATCTGTTGGTCTGTCTGTCTCTATCTGTCTCTGTTTTTCTGTTTCTCTTTGTCTCTGTCTGTCTCTGTCTCTCTGTCTCTGTCTCTCTTCTGACTCTGTCTCTGAATCTGTCTATTTCTCTGTGTGTGCGTCTCTGTCTCTCTCTTTCATCTGTAAAAATATTAAAATTGAATGATTAGATCATCAAGTGAGACTACAGAGGGAAATGAGAAAAGAGAATCCAAGACAGAAGCTTGAGGTACACTTCTTTCTTTTTTTTTTTTTTTCCTGAGGTAATTGGAGTTAAGTGACTTGTCCAGAGTCACACAGCTAGGAAGTGTTAAGTGTCTGAGGCCACATTTGAACTCAGATCCTCCTGACTTCAGGGCTGGTGCTATAGCCACTGCGCCATCTAGCTGCCCCTAAGGCACACTTAATTCTAGAGTTTATGATAAGCATGAAGATCTAGTAAAAGAGTCTGAGGAAAAAGCATAAATCCCTACTGGCACATCCAGACCTTTCTTCTGCCTTGATAGCTCAATAGCCTTCTTTCTTTAAAGATCACTCTGTTTATATTAACATCTTGCCCAGTTTCTTCTCTGCTGGCCTCTAGGTCCCTTATCCTGGTTTATCAAGGACTCTAGTCCCTGGTTCACAACATTCTCTTTAACTTATGTTTGGGAATTTCAATATTCACATTGATGTTCCCTTGCACATCCTGGTTTCCAAATTTACTAGCATCCTCTACTTTTATGACCTATATCTCCATTATATCTTGGCCATGCACCTGACTTGTATCACTGAGACCTCACAGTCACCTAAAACTATTTTTTCTTCATGATCTTGAAATATTAAATTCCCTTCCTGGTTACAATCTCCCACTCTTCCATCTATCTCTTTGTCCCATTTTTGTTATATACACTTAAAATATTAACAAAAGTTGATTTCTCTATTTGCCACCACCTCCTATGAAAAAGAAAAGAAATATCCTTGTACCCTTGTAAATCTATTCTTAAACCTCATCGTGAACATATCTTCCTATTCTTACACCTATATTAGGTTCTTGGGACATCATAATCACTTAATATACATGCTTATTGATTAATTATTTTTTCTATGCAATCCCAATAGGCTTGTGATGGAAAGTTCTATCCTCATCCAGAGAGAGGACTATGGAGACTGAATGTGATCAAAGCACAGTATTTTCATAGTTTTTAATAGTATTTTTTTGTTGTTTATTTGCTTATTTTTTCCTTTTTCATGTTTTTTCCCTTTTGAACTTATTTTTCTTGCACAGTGTCATGAATATGGAAATTTGTTTAGAAGAACTGCACATGTTAAACCTATATCAGATTGCTTGCTGTCTTGGGGGTGGGTGGGATTTGGACCACAAAGCTTTGCAAAGGCAAATGCTGAAAACTATCTTTGCATGTATTTGGTAAAATAATACTATCAAAAAAAACCCCCAAAAATATTTCTCCTATTTTCCTAATTCATCATCTTTATATACCAATTTCACTGGCTGAAAAGTCGGTCTTGACTTTACAGTTAAATAGGTTAGCTATTTATTGTCCTCCACCCTTGATATCCTTGGCTCTTGTCTTTCTTCTGTTCCTGTCCATTAATTCTCTCTCTCTCTTTTTTTTTTTCCACTGAGGCAATTGGGGTTAAGTTACTTGCCCAGGCTCACACAGCTACGAAGTGTTAAGTGTCTGAGGCCAGATTTGAACTCAGATCCTCCTGACTTCAGGGCTGGTGCTCTATCCACTGTGCCACTTCACTGTCCCATATCCATTAATTCTCAACTAAGGGGCAAACCTTCCTTGAAGAAGGAAGTAGAGGGAGTAAAGGAGCATGTTAAATTCATTAAGCATTCATGTTCTCTAATCTCAATAGGGTCTTTCCTTGGTGGGTTATTCTATTATTCTTTCTGTCCCACTCCTGTTAGCAATAATTTCAAAGTCCCATCTCGCTCCTAGATCTTTGAATTATTTGTAAATCTTCTCTTAGCAGATAATTCATCTCTTACTTTTCTCCTTCCTTTCTTTTTTCCTTCCTTCCTCCATCAAATTTCATCTACTTTTCTCCTTTTTTCTTCTTTCTTTCCTTCCTGCATCAATCCTCTCTTTATTTCTTTAAAAATAGAGGTCCCCCAAACCCAAAGACCCCAGCTTTTAGGATAAGAACTCACTATTTGACAAAAATTGCTGGGAAAATTGGAAACTAGTATGGAAGAAATTAGGGCTTGACCCATACCTAATGCTACGTACCAAGGTAAGATCTAAATGGGTTCATGATTTAGATATAAAGAGAGGTATTATAAGCAAATTAGAGGAACATAGGATAGTTTACCTCTCAGATCTGTGGAGAAGGAAGGAATTTGTGTCCAAAGAAGAAATGGAACTCTTAATTAAACACCAGATAGATAATTTTGATTATATTAAGTTAAAAAGTTTTTATACAAACAAACCTAATGCAGACAAGATTAGGAGGGAAGCAATAAATTGGGAAATCATTTTTACATTTAAGGATTCTGATGAAGGCCTCATTTCTAAAATATATAGAGAATTGACTGAAATTTCTAAGAATTCAAGCCACACTCTCCAATTGATAAATGGTCAAAGGATATGAACAATTTTCAGATGAAGAAATTGAAACTATTTCTAGTCACATGAAAAGGTGCTCCAAATCACTATTGATCAGAAAAATGCAAATTAAAACAACTCTGAGATACCACTATATACCTCTCAGATTGGCTAAGAGACAGGAACAGATAATGATGAATGTTGGAGGGGATGTGGGAAAACTGGGACACTGATACATTGTTGGTGGAACTGTGAGCAGATCCAACCATTCTGGAGAGCAATTTGGAAGTATGCTCAAAAAGTTATCAAATTGTTCACACCCTTTGATCCAGCAGTGTTTCTATTGGGCTTATATCCCAAAGAGATCTTAAAGGCAGGAAAGGGATCCACATGTGCAAAAAATATTTGTGGCAGCCCTTTTTGTAGTGGTTAGAAACTGGAAACTGAATGGATGCCCATCAATTGGAGAGTGGCTGAATAAATTATGGTATATGAACGTTATGGAATATTATTGTTCTGTAAGAAACTACCAGCAGGATGATTTCAGAGAGGTCTGGAGAGACTTGCATGAACTGATGCTGAGTGAAATGAGCAGAACCAGGAGATCATTATACATGGCAACAAGACTATATGATGATCAATTCTGATGGACATGGCTCTCTTCAACAATGAAATATTTCAAACCAGCTCCAATTGTTCAGTGATGAGGAAAGCCATATACACCCAGAGAGAGGGATATGAATGTGGATCCCAACATAACATTTTCATGCTCTCTATTGATGTTGGCTTGAATTATGTTTCCCTTCTCAGATTTTATTTTTCTTGCAGATCCAATTTTTCTTGTACAGCAAGATAACTGTATAAATATGTATACATATATTCGATTTGTCATATATTTTAACATAACTAACATGTATTAGAGTGCCTGCCATCTAGAGGAGGGGGTGGAGGGGAAGGAGAGAAAAATTTAGAACAGAAGGCTTTGCAAGGGTCAGTGTTGAAAAATTACTCATGCATATGTTTTGCAAATAAAAAGCTTTAATAAAAAAACTGGAGGTCTCCATAGTGATCACTTTTTCTTTCCTACTTTAAAACTCCAAACCCTTCTATGTCTCCATCAATACCCCTGGTTTTGCAGATAACTACTAAATTTATATTTACTGGATATAAATCCAGTGAAAGTGGCTTGAACATAGGCACCTAGGTGTCTTAGTGGCTAAAGTAATGAGTTTGGAGTCAATAAGATCAGAGACTTACTGGCTGTGTTACCCTGGGAAAGTAGTAAAATCTCTCAGAGTTTCTTCACTTGTCAAAGGAAGATAATAATAGCATTTTCATCACAGAGTCATTATATACACAAAGTTAGATGTCATATGGAAAAGGCTTTGCGAATATTAAAGGTAACATATAAAGATAATATTGATTATTATCATTGTCTAAGATGAGAACTAAAAATAACAGCACATGTTTCTTAGCCTTGATCATCTTCTATTGAAAGCCAGAATTCAATTCCAGTCTTTGGTGAGAACCCAAAATTACTTAACACTCTGTGAATTATACAAGAATAATAGAAAACACAGGCTCTACTCCTGAGTGGCTTCAAGTTTAATCAGAGAGAGTAAGATTGTGAGGCTGAGATTGTAATTATTCTTGCCCTGAAAGAGTTGATATTATACTGAAAGGGGATAAAAATTAGAATTAGATAAGGCAATATATAGTAATTTGAGAATGAAGTGATCATTAGAAAATAATTGATGTTCTCCTGGGAATTATTTTTTTAAAAAGTAAGGGATAAAGGAAAGAAAGAAAGGCAAAAGAAATGAAAGAAAATAGAAGGCAAAAGGAAGGTAAAAAGAATGGAAAAGAAAGAAAGGGAGGGAAGAAGAAAGGAAGGGAGGAAGGAAAAAGAAAGGAAAGAAGAAAGAAGAAATAAAGAGAAGGGAAAAAGTAAGGGAGAAAGATAAAGGGGAGAAGTAAAGGAAGGAAGGAAATAAAAAAGAGGAAGGAAAGGAAAGGAAAAAGGAAAGGAAAGGAAAAGGAAAAGGAAAAGGAAAAGGAAAAGGGAAAGGGAAAGGGGAAGGGAAAGAACAAAGAGAGTGACGGAGGGAGGAAGAGAAAGAGGAAGGGAGAAAAAGAGGGAGAGTAAAATTTGGGTTGGAAAAGAGTTGTAGCAACAGCAGGTATAGAATACGGAAGTCAACATTTTAAAAACAAATGTTAAAATTTGTTTTGTTTGTAACTGGGGGAAAATAAAAAGCTAACTGGTTTTAAAATAAAGTAAAGAATATTTAGAAAGAAAGAAAGAAAGAAAAAGCAAGAAAGCAAGAAAGAAAAAAAAGAAGGGAGGGAAAGAAGGAAGGAAAGGAAGGAAGGAAAAAAAGAATGAAAAGGACAAAGAGAGAGAGGGAGACAGAAAAAGAGGGAGAGAGGGAAGGAGGAAAAGAAGGAAGGAGGGTAAAATTTGGGTTGGAAAAGAGTTGTAGCAGCAGGCAGGTGTAGTAGTATGGAAAAAATGAGGTTCCAAAGAGTTTCTGCTTTATCCTTCTACATAAGACAGAAGTTCATTGGACCAAAGCAGAGAATCTCAACAGGAAGTTTTCCTGAAGGAAAATTTTGATGATTTGCAGTCAGCCTAACCAAGAGATGATACTGTCATTAACAGATGCCTCCCATTAAGAGGCCCTAATGGAAGGTAAAAATGTTTTACTTGACTGTAATTATGCTGATATTGACAAGGATCTGTGACTCTTCAGGCTGTCCCATTCTTTTCCAGCTAATGGGAACACCCATTACGTCTCAGCAAAGTTATAGCAAGAAACCATGGGATCTCTGAGAGATGACAGGGGTAGACATTACTCAGTTGTCCATGAGTTCAGTCAACAATCATTATAAGTACCTACTCTATTCCAGAAACCATGATAGGCATTAGAACTATAATAAAGACAAAATAACCCACCTTTCAGGACAGAAACTATCCCTTTGCCTTTTTTTTGTCTACATGCTTAGCTCTGTACCTGACACATATTAAATAAATACTTGTAGAATGGATCAATTAGCTTCTTTGGGTCTTACTACAATGCAGAGAGCTACTATAGGTCAATTAAGTTTCAATGAGTACTGATTGAGCCCCAGCTCTCTGAGAGGCATCGTGCTAAGTACTGGTATCATGAGGATCCCTATTCTGAAGACATTTCCCCTTTTGGGATTTTAGTTCCTCCTTCACAGAAAATAAATGATAATATCACAAAATGGAAGGATTTCTTTCATAGGGTTCTAGATCTAGACCCAGAAAGATTGAATGTTTAACTCTGGCTGGCCTTCATCCCTTAGTCCACTATTTTTCTCTACTTTTAAAAATTTCTATTTAAAGGGATTGCTCTTTGATACACTGGGAAATGTGGGTATTGAAAAAAAATGAAAAAGGGAATAAGATCTGTCATCCTATGATCAAGAAGATGCTTTATACAGAACATAGAGAAGCATGGAAAACTGAAATGAAAGTGAAGTAAACAAAACCAGGAAAACAATATAGCCAATGACATTAACAACTCATAAAATAGGAGTAAGAACAACAACAGCAATAACAGAAATCAAAACTGAAATTATAATGACCAAGTTTGCTCCAAAAATCATATATAAGAAGACACATTTCTCTCCTTCACATATACACCTTCTCTGCAGAGGCAGGATATTATGTATGTGAAATGCTTCATATAATGTCAAATATTTTTATGTTGATTAGTTCTGGTGTACTGTCCTTTTCTGTCCCATCCCCGCATACTTCTTTTTTCCTAATGGTAAGAGATTGTTCTCTGAGAAAAGGAGGAAAGAGAGATGTATTTTCAAATGTAAATGAGATAAAAACTAAAAAAAAGTCAACAAAAGTTTATTTTTAAAGCCTCTAACATTAAAAAAGGAGAGATGCTCCAAGGTTATATTTGAGATATAATTTGAAGGGCCTTATAAGATCACCATTACCCCAAAATTTCTTCTCTCACTTCCTTTCTATAGTCCCTAAAATTTCACGATTAAAAATTAATTGCTTATGATTAAGTCATTATTCCCTTAGGAAATTTTGAGATATTGACTAAAATATCACTCAACAATAGCTGAGATATTCTATTCTTGGGAGGGGCTATTTTAGAGTTGATTTATTCCAATTCCCTTGATTTATAATTGAGGAAATTGTCTAAGAGAGATCAAGTGGTCTTCCCAGAGTAACATAAGCAATGAGAAGCAGAGATGAGATCTGAACTCAGGTCTTCTGATTCCAAATAGAATATGCTCTTTTCCCTACAGCATACTGCCTCTTAATTAGTAAAGAAATTTACATTGTATTTGGGCAAGTAGAAAGCAGTGTTCTGAGTGCATAAATAAGCTCAAGACAGATAAGATTGAATTGGAAGAAGAAGAAATGAGGCATGATGTTCATTTCTGGGTCTCATTGCTTAAGAAGGACATCAATAAGGTGGAGTGGGTAGAGAAGGGACTTTGAGTCCATATTATGTGAAGATTGGTTGGAGAAGGTAGTCATGTTTAACCTGGAGAAGAGAAAACTAAGGGGAACATGAGAGTTCTTTGCAAGATTTGTCATGATGATGAAGAAATCAACTTTATTCTTTGATCCTAGAGGAGAGAATCAAGAATTGTGAGCAAAATTTAAGTGGGGTTGGGGAAAAGCACAAATTTAGGCTTAATGTCAGGGAAAGTTTCCTAATAATTTGAATGGTACTATAATGGAATGAATAATTTCAAGAGGGAATGAAGTTCTGGGAGTCTTAAATCAGACTGGATGACCATTTACCAGGCTTGTTATAGTAGGGATTCCTCTCCCATATGTATTGGACTAAATGGTTGCTAAGATCCCTCCCAGCTCTGAAACTGTGACTCTGTGATTCTGTGACTTGATGACCCCTTTGGTTCCTACCTATTCTAGATCTACAACATTATGAAAAAAACTATCAAACCTGTACCATTCCCTAGCTCACTCTCAATTATTATATTTAAAAGGTATTTGGGACTATTGATACATTTGAAAGAGGCCTAAGGTCCCCTTGACCTCTGAAACATAAAATAAGGCTGTCCTTACAATTAGAGCTTCTCTGGACTAAACTGAAATTCTGGTCATATCTAGTTTCCCACAACAACCCAGAAAAATCATGTGTACTGCTTTTCCTTCTCACTTTTATTTCTTTAGAAACTCTAGCTTTGAGAAATGTGTATACAGGTGGAGCCATGGTGGCGGAGATCAGACAGGATTCTCTGTAACCTCCTCTAACCTCCCCTCAAACCAACAAAATATGAAGCCTCTAGACTGATTCTGAAGCAAAAAAATCCACAATATCCGGAGAACAACACGATTCTAGAAGAAGATACTCTGGAAGAA
>JAJPUD010002023.1:241823-262709 GCA_023553655.1 Myrmecobius fasciatus | reverse complement strand
GGAAGGAAGGAAGGAAGGAAGGAAGGAAGGAAGGAAGGAAGGAAGGAGTAAGGAAGGAAGAGAGAAAAGTATGGAGGAAGGAAGGAAAAAGGGAGGGAAGAAAGGAGGAAGAAAGGAAAGAAAAAAGGAAAGAAGGAAGGAAGGAAGGGAAGGAGGGAGGAAAGAATGAAGGAAGAAGGAAGGGAGGAAGGAAGAAAGGAGGAAGGGAGGGAGGAAAGGGAAGGGGGAGGAAGAAAGAAAGGAAGGAAAACAAGGAGGAAGGGAGGGAAGGAAGGAAGGAGAAGAGAGAAAGAGTGGG
This sequence comes from Myrmecobius fasciatus, assembly GCA_023553655.1. Classification (NCBI taxonomy): domain Eukaryota; kingdom Metazoa; phylum Chordata; class Mammalia; order Dasyuromorphia; family Myrmecobiidae; genus Myrmecobius; species Myrmecobius fasciatus. The sequence continues at coordinate 262,411 of JAJPUD010002023.1, read as the reverse complement.
AGGGAGGGAAGAAAGGAGGTAGGGAGGAAGGAAGAAAGGGAGGGAGGGAGAAGGTAAAGAAAGAGGGAGGGAAAGAAGGAAAGAGGAGGGAGAAAGAGTAGGAGGGAGGGAGGAAGATAGGATGCTTCATTCTGTATTCAGATAACATCAGTTCCTTCTCTGGAGGTGAATAGCATTTTTCTTATCAGTCCTTTGGATTTGTCTTGGTTCTTTGTATTGCTGAGAATAGCTAAGTCTTCATCCTAAATATGTGTATCACTGTGTACAATGTTTTTCGGTTTCTGCTCACTTCGCTTTAATCAGTTCATATAAATCTTTCCAGGATTTTCTGAAATCATCCTACTTGTTATTTCTTTTATTGATTTATTTCTTTTATTTATTTATCACTAAGTGCAGAATTTCATCTAAACCTCAGGAGTCACATTTATTCTCATTTATGCAAGGAGGAAAAAAAAGTTAAACTCTTCAAATGGGTCTGTCACTCATATTCTGCTTCCCATTTCTGCAGGCACTCCCTCCTCACCTCAGCCTCATCGAATCCCTAAGTCTCCTTTGATGCTCACTCAATTCAAGCATTACCTCCTGCCTGAGGCATTTTCAGAAGATCCAGAAGCTTGTTCTTTCCTTTAAAAATTGTCTTGTGTTCATTGGTTCTCTATTTCTAGATAAAAAAGTGAAAGAGAGAGTTGATCTTTGAGTAAGGCTTAAATTCAAGTCATTTTTGTTAATAAACATTTGTTTAGCACCTACTATGTATCAGACACTGGACTGAGGGCTGGGAATACAAAGAAAGGTCAAACAAACAGTTCCTGCTTTTATGAATCCCACACCTAATAAAAGACAACATCAAACAACTGTATCCCCACAACATAAAAGCAGAATAAATGTGGGGTTAATTTCAGAGAAAAGGCATGAAGATTAGGGAGGACTGGGAGAAGGTTCTTGCAGAGAGCCCCTTTTGTAAGACTTGAAAAAAGTCATGAGATGGAGATGAGGAGGATGAACACCATAGGTTTGAGGGACAGCCAGTGACAAAGTCCAGAATTGGAAGCTAGATTAGTATTGGATTAAAGAGTAAATGGGGTGCAGTATAAAGTGTAAGAAGTCTGGAAAAGGGAGGAGAGCAGATTAGGAAGGGTTTGGAGTGCCAAACAGAAGGTTTATATTTGATTACCAAGATAGTAAAGGAGCAGCTGGATTTGTTGAATAAAGAGGTAACAAGGTCAGACTCAAACTTTAAGAAGATCCTCTGACAGTCAAATAGAGGATGGACTGGACAGAAGGGAAGCTTGAGGCTGGTAGACCCACCAGCAAGTTATTGCAATAGTGTAGGATTGAGATGATGGTTCACACCAAAGCAATGGCACTTTCAGAGGAAAGAAGGTAGTTATACATAAGAGACATTAAAAAAGTAAAATCACTTACAGTCACTAGGTGGAACTAGGATAGAGCACCAGGCCCGAAATCAAAAAGACTCATCTAAGTTCAAATCTGGCCTCAGACACTTCCTAGCTGCGTAATTCTCAACAAATCATTTAATCTTGTTTGCACGAATTTCTTCACCTGTAAAATGAACTCGGAGATGGAATTGGCAAATCAGTCCAGAATCTTTGTCAAGAAAATCCCAAATGGGGGCAGCCAAATGGCATAGTGGATAGAATCCTGAAGTCAGAAGGACCTGAGTTCAAAACTGGCCTAGCTGTGTGACCCTGAGCAAGTCACTTAACCCCAATTGCTTGAGCAAAATAAATAAAGAAAAAAGAAAAAAGAGAAAAGAACCCACTCATATGTACAAAATTATTATTTTTTTGTTTATTTATTTATTTATTTTATTTGCAAAACATATGGGTAATTCTTCAACATTAACCCTTACAAACTTTCTGTTACAAATTTTTACTCCCTACTCCCTACCCCTCCCCTAGATGGCAGGATATCCACTACATGTTAATTATGTTAAAATACTTGACAAATCGAATATATGTATCCATATTTCCAAGAAAAATCATATCCACAAGAAAGAAAAATCAGATAAAGGAAACACAATGCAAGCAAACATCAATAGAGAGCATGAAAATGTTATGTTGTGGTCCACATTTCACATCCCTCTCTCTGGATGTATATGGCTTTCTTTAGTGAACAACTGGAAGTGGTTTGAAACATTTCATTGTTGAAGAGAGCCATGTCCATCAGAATTGATCGTCACATAGTATTGTTGCCGTGTACAGTGATCTTCTGTTTCTGCTCATTTCACTCAGCATCAGTTCATGTAAATCTCTCCAGGCCTCTCTGAAATCGTCCTGCTGGTCGTTTCTTACAGAACAATAATATTCCATAATATTCATATACCATAATTTATTCAGCCATTCTCCAATTGAAGGGCATCTATTCAATTTCCAGTTTCTAGCCATTACAAAAAGAGCTGCCACAAACATTCTTGCACATGTGGGGCCCTTTCCTTCTCTTATGATTTCTTTGGGATATAAGCCCAATAGAAACACTGCTGGGTCAAAGGGTATGAACAGTTTGATAACTTTTTGAGCATAGTTCCAAATTGCTCTCCAGAATGGCTGGATTCGTTCACAACTCCACCAACAATGCATCAGTGTCCCAGCCTTCCCACATCCCCTCCAACATCCGTCATTATCTTTTCCTGTCATTTTAGCCAATCTGACAGGTGTGTAGTGGTACCTCAGAGTTGTCTTAATTTGCATTTCTCTGATCAATGGTGATTTGGAGCACCTATTCATATGACTACAAATAGTTTTAATTTCATCCTCTGAAAATTGTCTGTTCATATCCTTTGACCATTTATCAATTGGAGAATGACTTGAATTCTTATAAATATGAGACAATTCTCTATATATTTTAGAGATGAGACCTTTATCATAACCCTTAAATGTGATTTCCCAATTTATTGCTTCCCTCCTAATCTTGACTGCATTGGTTTTGTTTGTACAAAAACTTTTTGACTTAATATAGTCAAAGTTATCTATCTGGTTTTCAATTAAGAGTTCCAGTTCTTCTTTGGACATAAATTTATTCCATCTCCATAGGTCTGAGAGGTAAACTATACTATGTTCCTCTAATTTACTTATAATATCACTCTTTATATCCAGATCATGAACCCATTTAGATCTTATCTTGGTATGTGGTGTTAGGTGTGGGTCAAGCCCTAATTTCTTCCACACTAGTTTCCAATTTTCCCAGCAGTTTTTGTCAAACAGTGAGTACTTATCCCAGAAGCTGGGATCTTTGGGTTTATCAAATACTAAATTGCTATAGTTATTGCCTAGTTTGTCCTGTGATTGTATCCTATACCACTGATTGACTGCTCTATTTCTTAGCCAGTACCAAATGGTTTTGATGACTGCTGCTTTAAAATATAGTTTTAGATCTGGTACAGCAAGTCCACCATCATCAGCCTTTTTTTTCATTAATTTTCTTGAAACTCTTGTATGTACAAAATTATTAAAAAAAACAAAGAAAACCCCAAATAGGGTCATGAAGAATCAGACATGAATGGAACAACTGAACATCACAATTTTGAAGGAATTGATTTGCCTTTGGCAAATAGTGGACTGAGACTCCTCATTACAAATCTTCAAGCAACAGCTGGATGAACCATTGGCAGAGATGCAAGTGAGAAAATTATTTTTTCAGACACAGGTGGGATGAGATGATTTTTGACTGACTGAAATGACTGAACAATAACAAACTTCTGAGACTTCTAGTCATCTCTGGGAGCTACAGAGAAGGTTCCATCTGAACCTCAATGGAAAGAGTTCTCCCCTCCCTTCTCACTTTCCAATACCATTGAAATCACGGGTCCAGTACATTTTATGTTTATTTTGCATACATTTCTCTCTACAAATTCTCTCTCCCAAATTGAAAATAAGCTTCTTGAAATCAAGACACATAGTAGGTATTCAATAAATGTCTGCTAAGTGAATGAGAGAGATGAAACTTTGTTAAGCTTTAAGGTTTACGAAGCACTAGAGAAACTTTCCAGAGTATCCTTACTTTCTCCTCCCTACCCATAGCAGTCCCTGCCTGCCATTTGTCATAAACACCGTGGTGCTTCAGTGAAAGCTTCAGTGGAGATATCAAAAGGATCTCAGGTCCTCAGTCTGTTTTCTTGTGTCTGTTATAAGATGGGTACATTTGATGAAAGATGAGTCCATTAGCAAAATATCTTCTTTCAGAGATCTTAGGTACCGGTGCATAATGCCTGCCTGTTTTTGCAAGCTGAGATGAGAAGTCTGATGGGCCCGAGAGCTTCCTATCTCTTATTCAGAGGGATGAAAACAATCCTTCTCATCTGTCTTCCTTTGGAGGTTGTCTTGCCCTCCTTGTTCAAACAATGTGTCATCCCTGCAGATCCCTGCTAAATTGTTCAACCCAGTTGAGCCTTGGCCCGTGATCCCCGACTCATTGAAAGGAGGGAGGGTGTCTCTCCCCTTCTTCCTAAGTGAGCTATCTTTCGTGTCCTTCTGTACTCCCAGGCTTGCTCCTCAGACCCCAATTACCTCACCAAAGCCTTCGTGATTGATATACTGTCCTTACAAGCCAGTAGCATATCAATGAGGCAGGGATCGGCAATCTGTCAACCTGCCTCGGAGGAAACTGGGATAGCTGTTTGATGTTTGTGGGCAAGGCAGCAGAAGTCTTACTTGCTTTGATGCAAGGAGGAAAGAAAATTAAAAAAGGAGAGAAAGATGCCATCTGCTTTATATCTGATCCTAGGGTTGTTCCAAAAAATGGGCTTTCCTGGTTCTCGATGTGATATAGAGGAAAGAATGATGGGCACTGAGTTGGGAGACCAGAGTTCAAATATCTCCTGAGATAGCTCTTAGTCATGTTACTTTGAGGGGAAAAAAATACCTTTACTGATGAACCACAGTTTCCTCATTTGGATATACCTACAAGACTAAGGACCTCATTCCAACACACTATGGATAACACATCCATAGTGTGGATATGTTAGTCATATCCACACTAACACACACAGAGTCATAGAGTTAAAGTGTAAAAGACTTAATTCAACACACTCATTTTTAAAATGAGGTAAGAGACACAGAGAGTTATTGTAAACAAAGTTCTTCAAAGACCTTAAAGTGAAATTTCAGTTTAATTCAATAGATATTTGTTACACATCTCTTATGTGTGAGATCTTGAAGATGCAAAGACAAAATGAAAAGCAATTCTTGCCATCAAGGAACTTACAATCATTATCTACAATTTGAAATATTAATATTTTATTATTTAAATTTTTAATTTTATTTAAATTTAATTTGAATAAAATTTAAAATATTAATTTGAAATACAAATTGAAATATTAAAAAGGATTTAAAAAGAATCACTACTCTAGTTAGTGCAATATAAACCAGAGACTTTAAATTTTTTTCTATATATGGTGGTGGATCAATAGACTTCTTTTTATTCAACAGGACAAGTCGAGTTGTTTGTTTAATAATGAAGATTGTTTTGCACTGGAAGATCCACCCTCAATCACCTAGTCCCTTTTGAGGTATATCTTAGGGTCACTTCTTTATCAAGATATGGTTTAGACTAGATGTCTTCTTTATAACTTTGAAATTCTGTAATTCTAAATGAATAAAGTAATGAATAAATATCTAGTTTAATAGTCTTATGGGGCAGCTGGCTGGCAAAATTGATAGAGTGTCAGGTGGGTTCAAGTTTTTTCTTAGCCCCTTACTAGCAGTGTGACCCCGGGGAAGTTACTTAAAACTATTTTCATGAGTTTCCTTATCTGTTAAATGAGCTGGAGAAGGAAATGGCAAACCACTCCAGTATCTTTGCCAAGAAACTCCAAATGGGGTCACGAAGAGTCAGACATAATCAAAAAATGACTGAAAATAGTCTTATGAGGACTCACTGAAAAGTATCTTTAGGATAGTTCCAAAAGCAGACAGAATAAAAGTTATTAAATGTTTCCATGTGGTTTTAATTTCTTCTTCTAGGTCTCTTTATATAAAAAACTTTATTCTGAACAATTTGTAGCAAATATGGAATATGTTTCAAATAAGGCACAAAGTTGTCCAAATAACAAGTTCAAGGGACAGATCGTCATTGTCATCAAGGAGGTCACCTTATAAAGTATATAAGCTCCTTCTCTACAGAAAGCCAATCTTTGCACAGGGAAATCCTGTCCAAATTAAACAGCTTCCCTTGCAGGGGGCACTGTTAACCGTCTGTAACAGGAATAGAGTCCTGGGTCAGGCTGAGAACATCAGAAACTTAAGCAAGAACCATTTCTATTGTGCTACTTAATGTACTTTTGGTGTGGTCAATCCGATTTTAGCCCCATGGCTCCTCTTTGAACTTCATAAATCTAGTTCCATGATTCATCCATTTCAACAAGTATTTACTGTGTATATACTATATCAGATATTGAACTAGGTACTAGGGATTGAATGGCAAAAAATATATAATTTCCAGCCCTTGAGGAGATTACATTTTCCTAGGAGTGACCATTAGGGGGTTATTATATACTTAGATAATAGATACAAACTTATGAAAGCAGCATGATACAATGTAAAAATCCTCACTACAGACTCAAAAGACTTTCATTCTATCCTTGCCTCTTATAGTTACCATCTTTGTGACCTTGAGCAGAATAGCTAACTTCCACAGATCTCAGTTTTATTATCTATAAAATGAGGTTGGAGTAAACAGCTTCTAAAGTTGCTTCCAAATGTAGATTTATGTTCCTAAATAAATCAATAAATATCAATGACCTCTTATGTCTTTTCCAGATTTCTAAGATCCTAAAGAGAAAATATTTTGGAAAGTGGCGAGCAGTAGAAAATGGGAACACCAAAGCTGGAGATGATGAAAGTAATCCTGCAGGAGATGATGTCTGAGTTGTGGACTGAGGGAAGTAAGGAATCCCAAAAGGTACAAAGGAGGAGATAATGTATTTTAGGTATAGAAGACAATGTATGCAAAAGAACAGAGGGAAGAGGGAGGTAGAATGGTGTAGACTGGAAACAATAAGGTCACTTAGTATGAAGATAGAGTAAAGTGGTCTAAAAAAAAGGAGGAAGAAGGGAAGGGTAAGAGGTATGACCAAGTTAACACTCAGGAACTGCTGCAATCACCCCAGCTTTTAAGAAATAGTCATTATTTGACATTGATATTCAGTGTAGGTGTTGTTCATAGGGTCTAACTCTTCAGGACCCCTTTAAAGTTTTCTTGGGGTTTGCCCTTTCCTTCTCTAGCTCATTTTACATGTGAGGAAACTGAGTCAAGCAAGGTGAAGTGATTTGCCCAGGATCACATAGGTAGTATCTGAGGCCAGATTTGAACTCAGGAAGATGAGTCTTTCTGACTCCAGATCCAGCACTCTAGCCACTGTACCAACTCATTGCCCCAAGCTACTACTCATTAGTTCATCTTAGAAGACAATAATGTGCTGCTCTTGGAGGCAGTTAAGATCTGGGTCTGAATCTCAGCACAAATAAGAGGTCTGTGATTCTAGATAAGTCATTTCACTGACCTAAAATGCTATTTTTTCATCTGTAAAATAGACATAATGAACTCTATAAAACCTATGTAAATAGAGTATTGTAAGGATCAAATGAAATAGTGTAAAATAACTTTCAAGCCTTAAAATATGATGTCAATGCCATTTACCATCCTAATCAATATCATTATTATCTCATTTTCATCTTTCTGTTAGGGTTCAGGTAGAGACCACTGGATGACAACATTATTATTTTAAAGGTTTTTCTACATACCATATGGCATAATCCGAGCTCAAGGTCAAGAAGGCGTAAGTTCATGTCTCACTTCTGACACTGACTGTCTCACTCCAGTCAAGTCCTTTAGTCTCTCAGTGTTCCAGGAGATTCTGTATAAATTGTAGAGAAGGTACTGACTTGCATTTGGTATAAAGTGCTTCCATGTATTGGACCTTCTCTTTAAAATCAAAATCCCCCAGTTTCAAACAGTTGTCCATTCTGTTTGAGATATAAACTCATCTTTTACAGGACTGATAGGTTAAATGGTGGTTAATGTTGAACTTGGAATCAGGAAGAACTAAGTTAAAATCCTGCCTCAGATACTTGCTAGCTTGAACTAGAACAAGTCTTTTCAACTTCCTGGGCCTTCTTTTGTGCAATGAGGCTATTGTACTCCACTTCTAAAATCTCTTTCAGTTCTAATCTATAATCTCATGAAGACTCATTAAAAATATTTGGGGGATAGATATGGATCAGGAAAAATTTTAGGGATTTCAGGACTCTCTCATGGTCTCTAGTTTAAAAACTTTTCATTCCATGTAGTTTGGACTTTGTGACCGATTATGATTATATTTATTGTTGTTATTGATTATTGATCGTACTCTATTTACATTCAGAGACTACACTAAACAAATCTTTGACCAGAAAAGGCTGAAAGGAGGACAATCCAGATAAAACCTCATTTGAAATGGGGGGATGGGATCGGAATAAAAATGGAAATGTACCATTCTATTTGATTCATCGAGCATATATTAAGCAATTAGTATGTTATGCACAGGGTATACAGACATGAATAATCTTTGTCTTTTGATTTGGGGTAAAGCACATACATGTATAAACAAATACAAAATAATTGAAGAAATAGAAGGCACTGACCACTATATGGGGCTGTGGGGGGAGCAAGGAGATTATGAATGGCTCCCCTGGAGGAGGTGGCATCTGAGCTGAACTTTAAAGGAAGATATTTTTCTAAGGGGTAGAGGTAAGGAGGAAGTGCATCCTGGGGTGGGGCGGGAAGCTGATGATAACTAGGTTATAAGCCCTGTTATTTCTATGCTTCCAATGGACTAAAAGTGTTTTCAATGGCCTCTTGATTCAGCACCTTGGACAAAGCTCCCAGTTCATCTCCACCATGTCAGAAATGGAAGCAGTTCTCCTGGAGGGAGGCTGTGCTGCTTCACTGCCCTGGCTGAGTGGAGAAGAGAGAGAATTTAGAGAAATGAGTCAGGTTTGGGCTCTCTGCTATTTTTCCTGATGGGACCAACATAGTTTAAAACTCCCTTTGCTCCCAAGAGAATGATGTATGAGGTCAGTCACTATGAGAGGTTAGTTTTAACTGTAGGTGAAGAATGGAGTATAGTGAGTATCCAGAGCCCTTTAAATAAATATCCATTTTTCATGTCCCCCTTTTCCTTTTTCTCCCCTTGGGATAAAGATCAAATGCTACATTTATCTCTCTGTGAAGGATCCATTATACTCTAACAAGGAAGACATTGTACTGCAATTGCTTAGCCGACTTTTCCCGCCTCTCCAGTCTCCATCTCCATCCCTTCATTCAACAAATGATACATCTATTACAGGTCTAACTGCTGAGATCTTAGAGAGAAACAGAATAGTGTAAGTACTGAGTGATAAGTAGAGAAGTGAGACACAGTGAAAAGAGAATTAACTTAGGGAAAAGATATGAGTTCAAGTTAAATGCTTAAAATCTGAGTGACTGAGGACAAAACATTTAATTCACTTACATAGCAATGTGGTGCAGTAGATAGTGTTGGGTTTGGAGTAAAGAAGAGCAGAGTTCAAATCCCACTTCAAACCCTTACTAAATATGTGACTCTGGAGCACAGTCACTTAATTTCTCTCAAACTCAAATTTTTTTTACATGTTAAATGAAGGTGTTGGACAATAGTTTCTAAAATCCCTTCTAGATTTGGATTCTCTGATGCTCAATTTCTTCATCATGAAATGGAGATAATCATACTCAGAATCTATTCCATTTAATAAGATTTTCTTAAATGTCTGTTTTGTGCCAAGCACTGTGCTAAATACTAGAGATATTAATACAAAAGTAAAACATTTCCTGCTCTCAAAGGGCTTATACTCTATTGAGGGAATGGAATATAATTTGTTCATAGGTAGTCAATCAACCAACCAATAAGCTTTTATCAAGTGCTTTCTATGCTAGGTATTGCCAGAACTCATTTCAGAGACTGAGGATATGAAAAAAAAATCAAATAATTTGTGTCCTCAAGAAGCTTACATTCTCTTAGTCCATGAATTACAAAATGTTTGTCAGAAGGAGCTCTCAGAGGTCATCTAATCCCATCCATGTCTGAAGAATAATTTTCTCAATAGCATCTCTGACAATGGTCCATCTGGCTTTAACTTGAAGAATTCCAGTGAGGAGTCTCATTTTTCCAATATTTACCAAAATCAAATCAATTCATTCAAATTTGCTGTTAACGTTCAGTTGTTTCATTCATGCCTAACTTTTCATAACCCCATTTGGGATTTTATTCATAAAGATAATAAAGTGGCTTGCCATTTCCTTCTCCAGCACATTTTACAGATGAGGAAACTGAGGCAAACAGGATTAAGTAACATGTCCACAGTCACACAATTAGTAAGTGGCTGAGGCTGGATTTGGGCTCTGCAACATGAGTCTTCCTGATTCCATGCCCACCATTGTGCCACCTATTTGCCCTATTCTAATTTAGGAGATATATAACTATTAGGAGGCTATTTTCTTCTCTTTATCTCAAGTCTAAATCTGACTCTTTGGAACTTTGACTCTTTGCCCTGGTTCTTACCCTCTAGGACCTTCATATACTTTAATATAGCTGTCACTCTCCCCTCTCCATACCCCTATCTTATCCCAATATTAAAAATTCTCAGTTCCCTTAAGCAAACTTTCTATGTTTTTCCTTTGACCATCTTGGTTTCCTATCTCCAGATTCTCTCCAGCTGTAATTTTAATCACAACTGAGGACCTCAAGAACAAGCTCATCCATCATACATCTGAAACAAATATTCATCATAATATTCCCAACAAGGAGGTATTCAGTCTCTGCTTAAAATCCTTCAGAAATGGGGAAGATCTACCTTTGGAGACAATCCAATCCATTTTTGGACACCTCTAATTATTAGGAAGTTTTTCTTTATGTGGAGTCTAAATTTCACTCTTTGCAGCTTTCATCCAATGCTTTTTGTCCTCTGGTCCCAAGAGGAGATTTCAATCTCTTTTTCTCCAAGACAGACTTTCAAGTACTTTAAAATGCAGTTTTCTCTTCTACCTTCTACCCTTACCCCACTGGGTAAGCAAAATAAATTAAATGGGAATTTGGAAGGAGTTTTTCCAAAGCTTCAGGTGATAGGTGAAGGTGAAGTAAAAACTATACATATATAGTATCATGTAATATTATCAAAAAGGCAAGCATGAGATATATGTATAATATTATATATCAATAATATAATATAAAATTTTCATATTATAATAATTCAGACTTCTTCTTGGGTACAAAAGGAGGGCCAAAATTTTTTATGCAGATTTCCCAGATCAGAGGGGCCCCACACCCCTAATCCTAGTGATGTGGAAGGGATAGCTATAGTTATTATGTCACCCCTTCTTCTCCTCCTCCCTTCTCCAGCCTTAACATCCCCCCCAATTATCAATGTCTTTCTTAAAATGTGGCTTGTGAGGAAAGCACTTTGAAAACTGTCAACTTCTATAGAAATGTCAGTTTTTATTGAATTATGACTTTTTACAAGTTTTAAAAATATGACCAGCACTCATCTCAAAAATATATAGAGAATTGTCTCATATTTATAAAAATTCAAGCCGTTCTCCAATCAATAAATGGTCAAAGGATATGAACAGACAATTTTCAGAGGATGAAATTAAAACTATTTATAGTCATATGAAAAGGTGCTCCAAATCACTGTTGATCAGAGAAATGCAAATCAAGACAACCCTGAGGTACCACTTCACACCTGTCAGATTGGCTAAAATGACAGGAAAAGTTAATGATGAATGTTGGAGGGGTTGTGGGAGGGCTGGGACACTGATGCATTGTTGGTGGAGCTGTGAAGGGATACAGCCATTCTGGAGAACAATTTGGAGCTATGCTCAAAAAGTTATCAAACTGTGCATACCCTTTGACCCAGCAGCATTTCTATTGGGCTTATATCCCAAAGAAATCATAAAGAAAGGAAAAGGCCCCACATGTGCAAGAATGTTTGTGGCAGCCCTTTTTGTAGTGGCTAGAAACTGGAAATTGAATAGATGCCCTTCAATTGGAGAATGGCTGAATAAATTATGGTATGTGAACATTATGGAATATTATTGTTCTGTAAGAAATGACCAGCAAGATGATTTCAGAGAGGCCTGGAGAGACTTACATGAACTGATGCTGAGTGAAATGAGCAGAACCAAGAGATCATTATACACGGCAACAACAGTACTATATGACAATTAATTCTGATGGACATGGCTCTCTTCAACAATGATATGTTTCAAACCACCTCCAATTGTTCACTGAAGAAAGCCATATACACCCAGAGAGAGGGATGCGAAATGTGGACCACAACATAACATTCTCATACTCCTTGATTGATGTTTGCTTACATTGTGTTTCCTTTATCTGATATATCGTTTGTGTAGATAAGATTTTTCTTGCACAACAATGATAAGTTTGGAAATATGTATACATATATTCGATTTGCCAATATTTTAACATAATTAACATGTAGTGGATATCCTGCCATCTAGGGGAGGGGTGGGGAGTTGGGGGGAAAAATTTGTAACGGAAAGCTATGTAAGGGTTATTGTTGAAGAATTACCCACACATATGTTATGCAAATAAAATAAAATTAAAAAAAAATATGACCAGCAACTCTAGCCAGTAAGGGCTCATTATACTGTTCAGACTAGCACTGTATCAGCTCAAAGCAGCTAAGTGGGGGGAAGGTTGAAGGAGACTGGTGATGAGTTGGGAGCTTGAAAAATGCAGACAGATCTTCAAGGCGGAGAGCAATTTGGGAGGTTATTGTTCAGAAGCAAAAGAGGACACCGGACCATTCAGCACCATGCTGGGGATGAACAATGATTTAAGGGTCCACCACAGCTTGAGAACAAGGGAACCATGGTATAATTATCTTGCACCTCTACCTCCATTGTGCCCAGAGCTGTTCTGATTTCTTCACTAGCTGCCTGGGTTTTATGTGGGGAAAGGAGAACATCTGTGTGCCCCCCTGTGCCTCTGTCTGATGCTCAGAGCCGCTCCTGACAATTTTCCTAATCTGACATTGCTAGGTCATTGCTCAGGGGAAAACTACCAGTGCATGTATCTGACATGCAATAAATACTGAAGAAATGATTATTGACTGATTGACTGGAATTGGAGGAAATGAATGGGTTGGGAGGTAGAGAGTATTTTGAGTCAGATCATTCAATTCATTTGAAATTTATTAATCTACTATTAATACTATGGTACAACCCACAATATAGCTGACTTTGTGCTATATTACTACACAGGGAAAAGAATGAACCAGTTCCCACCCTCAAGAAGCTTATAGTAGAAGAAGGAAGATGCCCATAGATAAGTAAATACAAAATATGGGGGACAAAGACTAGAACTGTAATTCTACCGATATAGGAAACTCCTGGAGAAGCACACTCTCTGTACCATGCAGGCTGCTGCTGTCTCTGCAATTTTAGTCTTAGACAAATGTCTAGAACACAGAAAGCTTAAGTGATTTGCTCAAGGTCACACAGCCAGCATGAGTCAGAAGCAGTATTTAAACCTAACTCTGCCTGACTTTGAAGCTGGTTCTTTGACCATTATGGAACATTATCTTTAAGAAGTTATACAGAATTTATACAAAATAATTATATATTGTATATATAAATATATTCAACATAATTATATATTGTATATAAATATATTCAACATAATTATATATTATATATAAATATATTCAAAATAATTACATATTGTATATAAATATATTCAAAATAATTACATATTGTATATGCAAATATATACAACATAATTATAGATTGTGTATGTAAATATATGCAAAATAAATTTATACAAAATATATACAAAATAATTTAGAGGACACTTGGAATGGGAAGATCACAAAAATCTTCATGTAACAATTGGCATTTATGCTAAGCTTTAATGAAGGTTAGAAATGAAAGGGCAGCTAGGTGGCACAGTGGAAAGAATACCAGTCCTAGAGTCAGGAGGACCTGAGTTCAAATCCAGCCTCAGATGCTTATTAGCTGTGTGGCTCAGGGCAGGTCCCTATTTGCCTTAGTACCTCATTTGTAAAATGATCTGAAGGAAAAAGCAGACCATTTTAATATCTTTACCAAGAAACCCTCAAATGGGGTCACAGTCTAAAACAACTCAATAACAGCAAAAAGGATTCTAAGAAAAAGAAGGGAAGGAAGGAAGGAAAATATTCAAAGCATAGGGAGGGACACAAGAAGTCCTTTGCAAAGGACTAGAGCTGGGAGATAGACTATCCTATCCAGTACAAGGAACAGGAAACAAGGCAATTTATTTGGAATATTGAGGGTGGGGAAGAAATAACGTATGGATAGGCTGTCTGTTAATCAGTAATAATTTATTAGGTATTCCCAGGTCACTGAAACAATAGGGTGTTGTCAATGGAGCTCAAATTAGCAATTTGGGACCTGGAGTAACCTTTAAAACCACATTTGTGTCATGGAAAAGCATGAATTGTGACAAAACCTACTTTTTAAAAGATAGATCTTCTTGGGGGAGGGAACCCAATTCTCTATAAGGTGGGCAGCAAAGAGAGCTTTTCTTGGGAGAGTGGAGCCACATTGGGAAGGGAAAGAGTTGCTTGAGGTACAGTCATTGGAAGGGGGGATTGAGGGGCAAACTATTGGTAATTTTTTATCTTAATTCATTCTTATAGGCTAAGTGCTTGGTGCAGGGGTTTGTATTTGCTTAAGAATGGGCAGGGTTAGTCTAGAGAAGACTGGGAAGGGATGAAACTTAACAGGAAGGACATAATAACTGTTTTCAAGTATTTGAAAGGATGACACTTGGAAGAGGGATTAGCCCGTATTCTGCTTGACCCCACAGAGCTGGCCTAGGAGTAATGCATGAAAATTGCAGAGAAGAAGATTTAGGTTTGAGGTCAAGATAATCTTCCTGCAACTAAGTGGCATAGGGCATGAAACAATAGATTTGGACTTTAGAGTACTCGAGTTCAAATGCTCTCATGCACTTTACTGACTATATGATCCTGTACGAGTTTCAATTTTCTCAGTCTCAGTTTGCCCATCTGTAAAATGGGTATTAAAATAATTCCTACCATATAGGATTGCCATGAGGATCAAATGCAATACCATACATAAAGTGCTTTGAAAACTTAAAGCACTCTAGAAATGAGATAACATTATCATCCTCAACAATTTGAGCTATCCAAAATGAAATGTCTTAAGAGATAATGGGTTCCTCCATCTTCAAGCAAATTTTGTATCATCACTCAATGAGTGTTGGAGGGAGAATTCTTTTTTTTCATATGCAGATAGGATTTAATGGCTGCCTAAGTTCTTTCCAATTTTGAAATTCTGTGATTTTTTTTTTATTATGATTCTGAATGTCAGTGACTATTAGTGCTGTCTAAGTTTTGGTTCCCAGGGGAGAAACCCCAGTTGTTTCAGTTTACTTATGGATCTGGTTGACAGATTTAGTTGAATGGAAGCTCCTTAAGCTCCATTTCCCCTCTCTGCCCTCAATATCTACAACAAGCTGTGAGTTGGTACAGTCGATAAAGTGCTGAGCTTAGAGTCAGGGAAGCTCATCTTCATGAGTTCAAATCTGGCCTTAGACATTTGCTACAGTAGGACTCTGGGCAAATTGCTCAACTCTATTTGCTTCAGTTTCCTCATCTGTAAAATGAGCTAGAGAAGGAAATGAAAAACTGTTCCAGTATCTTTACCTAGAAAGGAAACCTCAAAGGGAGTCACATACAGTTGGATAGACTGAAACAGCAACAATAACAAATCACCTAGAAAAGTATCTAGTACTTAAAAGTGTTTAATAAATTACTTATTGATTGAGTAAGACTTAACAATAGCCCAACCAGTTTTATTTGGACCCAGCAGCTTTGGTTGCTCCATGGGGTGTAATGAAATCAGTTGTATGATAATGATAACACAAGAATTCAGAACATTTGAGGAATGACTTAAATCTGTGACTGAATGTGTTATTTCCTTCTCCCTTTCTCAACTGCTTTATGTTTCTTCTTTCTGGGGGATAGCATGGTGCAATGGGGATTGTATTTGTGGGAACTGGATTCAAATCTGTATGTCCTTGGATTGGTTTTCTCATCTATAACATGGTCTAGTTGGAAGAAAACTTTTTAGAAGCTTTCCAGCTTCAAATCTCTGATTCTATACTGGGACAATTCAGTATGCTGTATCAACTCTACACCTAGGAACAAATGAATCAACTTAATAAGAAAGGGAACATCTGTGTGGGCTAAGTTGAGGAAGTAAGCTTGGTAGGAAGAAGAATAAGCAGTGCATATCAGAATAGTTGGGTCAATGGGGCTGAAACAAAGGCTGTTAACTTGCTTTTGCTTAGTCAGAGAAAGCTTCTTGGAGGTGGGTTCTTAAAATGTCTTGGAAGGGAGGGGTCATGGTGACATTCTTGTGATATGTCAAGTCACATCCACCCCCCTGCCTTACATAAGATATCTGTCATCTTAGTTGGTTAACTCTTTGGGACTAATGGGGTGCTTTGGAAAGTAGGCAAGACTTAGAGAAACCTGTCATTTATTAACTAAGTAATATTGGGACACTTGCTAACCCTGATTGTCTCACCCACCAAATGAGGAGGTTGGAAGAGATCGCCTGACCTCTAAGTTCCCTTCCTGATCTAAATTTTGGGTCCTACAGATTTATAGCTGGAAAGGAACTTGTGCATCATCTAGTCCAGTGGTTCTCAAAGTGTGGTCCAGAGAATCCTGGAGGGGGGGTCTCTGAAACCTTTTCAGAGGGTACACAAATTCAAAATTAGTTTTTATTTCTAATATGGTACATATCTATAAACCCATATAAATGAAAATTCTTTGGGCAGATGCACAATAATGTTTAATAGTATAAAGATACTGAGAACAAAAGTTTGAGAACAAGTGATCTAGACTAAATTACTCATTTTAAAGATAAGATCACCAAAGTCCAAGAGCTGGGATTCAAACTGAGGACCTCAGCTTTCAAAGCTAATAATCACCTGCTCTCTAACAGACCCAGAAACATTCAGTTGCTGTCACACAAGACACTTAATATATGCTCATTGACTGACTTTCCTGAGGTCATACACTGGCAAAGTCAGGATTAAAGTCCCTGCTTCTATTGAGTAAGGGAAATGATTATTAATAATCAATGATTTGGGGAGATCCAAAGTTCTCCCACTTTTTCTAAAGGCCACATTTCAAGGCTCAGTCTTTAAAAAACAGAACTGATTATGGCAGTTAGGATGAACATTCTCTTCAATCCATGCATTGCTATCCCACCCAACCTTATAAGAAATTTAATCTAAAATGAAAACTCCAGGTCCATATTCTACTATGGTTTAGGTCTGGGATATAGTTCTTTATCTAGATTTCCCTGGGGGTGGAAGTGATTTGGATCCTTCCAAATGCTGTCCTGGAGCTTCTCATCAGAATAAGTCCACCTCTCATTATAATATCCATTGTCATGCATTACTTGTTAACCAATCAGTCCATTGCCATTATCAGAAACACCGATCTTTTCAAGGACTTAGAAGCATTGAATGGGTTCCATGAGGGATCCTTGGCATTTGAGAGTGGCACTGATCCATTTTATTGATAATATACTAGCATTGTTAATAAAACGATTAATTACCCAGAAACTTGTCACTCGAACTTTTTAAATGTCACAGAGGGATACCAGATTGATTTTTGTGTTGGGGAAAGGGGAGAGAAGAGAGAGAGGAAAATTTGGAACTCAAAATCTTACAAAAACTGAGTGTTGAAAACTACCTTTACATGTAATTGGAGAAGATACTACTAAGTGCAAGAAAAGAAAAAAAAAGTCACAATGGGTCCCTTATCCTCCCGATTACTCCATGTTTATAACCTCAAGGTCATCTGTAATTCTTCTCTCTCATTCACTTCTCATCTTTAATCATTTCTCAAATCTATTAGAGACTACTCCAACAATATTTTTTTCTGCCATCATTTCTTGCCTGGACTGTTGCAATAACCTCATAATTTGTCTCCTTGACTTTAGCCTCCCCCTTATTGAGTCCATCCTTCACACTGCAACCTAAACAATCTTTGTAATGATAATTATAGACACTTTTATAGCACTTGAAGCTTTCCAAGATGATTTGCATATAATTTCTGATTTAACCTATCCATAGATATAAAATATTGCTAACCTCATTTTACAGATAAAGAAACTGAGTCTAAAAGATGTTATAAGGTTTATTATTAACACATAGTCATTACGTAGCTAAAGGCAGAATTCAACATTGCATCTCTCTGATCCCAAGACAGCTCTCTGTCCATTATACTTAGTTGTCTTTCAATGTTCAAAAAAAAACATAAATTTTTCTTTACTGCTCCTAGGATAAACATTCAACTTCCATAGAAGGACATGAAAATCATACTCCAACCTGACTCCAACCTACTTTTTTGACCTTCTTCCCCATTTTTTTCTTCTTCACGTTCTTTAAGTTCCATCCAGACTGGACTCAGATTTGACATTTTATTGTTAACTAACCTTTGTAAATTCTCATGTCTGAAATCCACATCTGAACATCTGAAATGTTCTCTTTTTCATCTGCCCTTTGGAATCCACATCTTCCTTTAAAGTTCAGTACAGATTTCACCCCATCCATGAGACCTTCTCTCCTTCCTCAACCCAAGTTGAAAATTATTTTCCACCTCAAATGTCCCCAAAACAATTTGTCCCAATCCTCCCCAATTTTGTGTTATGTTTATCTTTGTCTCCATCATATCACCCTCCAACACACAAACACAGTAGAACGTAGTTTCTTAAGGCCATGATTTATTTCATTTTTGTTTAGATATCCTCGTCATTGTACACATCATCGTGGAAGGGTGGTGGTCTGGTTTTATGCTTTTATTGAAGAAATCATGGGATCTTATATCTAGAGCTAGAAGGAACCTTAGAAGTCATCTCCTCAAATCCTTTCCTGTGAGATGGAGGAGGAAACTGAGGGCCAGAAGGTTTGCTTGTAGTCATATAGGCAGTAAGTATCAGAGGTGAGATTTGAACCTATGGCCTCTGACTCCAGAACCCATGCTCTTTTCCTAGTATCATGTAGCCTTTTTTCTTACCAGTCTGATACCTCCATAATGTCAAGAGATCTAGAGGGGGGCTCTGCACACTTAAATGGACCATCTAGGAAGGAACTTTAAAAGAACATGTTCAAGAGTGACTCAGGATGAGAAGGTATGAGTAGTTTTCATCAGCGTGATGGAAGGAAAACAACATCAAAGTGGTGAGAAGCTGATGGTGAAGATGATGCAGATGATGCTAGCCAGCATTTACATAGGCCTTTAAAGTTTGTGAATAACTTTTCAAATGTTTTTTAATTGACCTCTCTGTATAGTAGGCTATATTATTATCTTTATTTTGCCAATGGGGAAGTTAAGGCTGGCATAAATTAATCACATGTTAGGGTCACCCAGCTCACAAATGTATGAGGCAAGATACAAATTCAAGCCTTTCTCACTCCAAGTCCATTCTACGTACCATTCCAGCTAGACATTCTGGAAATCATACTTTGATTTTATTTAAT
This sequence comes from Myrmecobius fasciatus, assembly GCA_023553655.1. Taxonomy (NCBI): domain Eukaryota; kingdom Metazoa; phylum Chordata; class Mammalia; order Dasyuromorphia; family Myrmecobiidae; genus Myrmecobius; species Myrmecobius fasciatus. Next base: position 242,808 of record JAJPUD010002023.1, on the reverse strand, counting down.
AAATGCATATAGTAGGTGCTTAATAAATGCTAGTTGACTGGATTTGATTGAAGAACTGACATTCTAAAGAGTCTCCAGCCCTTTGTGGTTTGCCATTCCCTTTTCTAGCTCCTTTGACAGATGAGGAAACTGAGGCAAAAATGATGAAATGACTTACCCAGTAACACATAGCTAGTGAGTGTCTCAGGCCATATTTGAACTCAGAAAGATTAGTCTTCCTCATTCCAAACCCAGTGCTCTGTCCACTGTACCACCTAGCTTCCCTGAGAGCCCCAGTAGAATTTATCAAATTTAAGAATCTGAAAGTCCCAGATATATTTTCTACTGCTGTCCAAGTTCCATTTCTTTTCCTTCCCTTTCATGTCTAATCCAGTACTAAATACATTGTAGGTACCAAATTAAAACTTGAAACTAAATTATAGTGGGCTTTTTTTCCCCTTGCAGCTATAGTTTTCAGGGTCCAGCTCTAGGGAGTTAAGTGAAAGCTTAGTCTTTCAAGCTAAGAAGGGGACTAGAAGGGCCAGATAAAAATCTGAATGGAACTGGAACAGCCTAGGCTGACTCAGCCCTGATAAAAACTGCAGTCCAGAAATCAATGGGGCTTTTTCCCCCACTGTTGCTATTATCCAACAAAGAAAATTTTCAAAAATAAATCACTTAGTGGCATAGAATCAGATTAAGCAGATAAGCAGGCTCTGCTGACTTCTTAGTGGAGGAGTGGGGGGTGGCAGAGTGAGGAGATGACATGAGAGAGAATTTGCATCTTAATGAGCTTGATTCTCTTCCTTCTGATTTAAGCTAGGGAAAATTCACCTTCTTTGAGAGAAAGAGAGGGAGAAAGAGAGAGACAGAGACAGAGACAGAGAGAGACAGAGAGAGAGAGAACAGAGACACACATATACACACAGAGAAACAGAGAAGAGAAGAGAGGAGAGGAGAGGAGAGGAGAGGAGAAGAAAGAAGAGGAGAGGAGAGAGAGGAGAGG
>JAJPUD010002023.1:206493-236705 GCA_023553655.1 Myrmecobius fasciatus | reverse complement strand
TCTCTCTCTCTCTCTCTCTCTCTCTCTCTCTCTCTCTCTCTCTCTCTGTCTTTCTCTCTGTCCTCTGTGTCTGTCTGTCTGTCTGTGTCTGTCTGTCTCTGTCTCTTTCTCTGTCTCTATCTCTGTCTTTGTCTTTCTGTGTTTGTCTCTGTCTCTCTGTGTATCTCTCTGTCTCTGTTTCGGTTTCTCTGTCTCTCTCTGTCTCTCTCTCTGTCTCTCTGTCTATCTGTCTGTCTGTCTCTCACACACACATACACACACACACACACACACACATGGCTCCTTGCACATAGTAGGTGATAGATAAGTGCTTGCTGATGAATGGATAGTGCAGACAAGGGCGTGTTACTGGACAGGCTATAAGCAAACCAACTGCAGTGGAGATGACAAAAGAATGTCATTCATTCTCTTTGCAGTGTGGGGGGGATGGTGAGGGAAGCTTTGCAGAACAGGAGGGAGAATGAAAGGAATTGGAAGGAACTGGGCTGGGAGGGGTATGGGCAGTGGCCAGGTGGGAGGGAGCTAGACTGGGAGGAGAGTGGGGAGTGGGAAGTGGGGTGATGGGAGGGAGCTGGACTGGGAGGGGAGTGGGGAGGGAGCAGCATAGAGCTGGTTACTTTAGGTGACACCAAAAATCTTTTTCTCGCCCAAAGTGATAAAAGTGGACAGTATTCTTTCCTATTCCCAGACGTCCCAGCCCCTTTCTCCCTTGAGGGCTCTCAGCTAAGAAAATACACATTGCATTTGACTGCACAAAAGGTCCCAATCCTTTTATCTCTTATTGCTTTTCATGTTCCCTGGGGCAGCTTTGCTAGGGACTGTGGCTGGCCTCTGGTGTGTAGCATTTGAATGTTCTAAAGGCTAATGAAGTGAAGGGAGTGTGGGGGGGGAGTGTTTTATAGAACCTCTCTCTCAATCTAGCCCCTTTTGGAGAAGGAGGAAGCCCCTTTGCAGGGAGAGCTCTGCTTGCTTGGAGTCTGCTTCCCCTTTCTCTGCTCCTATGGAAACAAGGCTGCCTCCTCTGCCTTTGAGCACAGTGACTATGGGGCCTAGGTGGGCTGTGGGGGTGGTCTTACTTAACCTCTATTAAATGGAGGGGAATTTGGAGGGGAATTTCTCTCTCCATTTCCCCATTTCTTCCTTTCTTCTCCTTGCTTCACCTTTCCTCCTTCCCCTCTCCCCATTTTCTTTCTCCTCCTTCCCCTGCATCTTTTACATCTCTCTCCTTGATTCTTCTGTCCTTAATCCCCTTTCCTTTCTTTCACTGCTTCATACTCCTCCCTTTCAGACCAAGAGAGTCTCTTGTTCTGGCTCTCTGCAGGGCTGGGGTTCAAAAAAAGGTAGATGAGCTGCTATGGGTCTTCAGCTTGGGGAGGGGCTTCAGGCTCTAGGACCCTTTGTGGCTGCAGTTGCTATGAAGCCTAAAGCTGAGAGTACATGACCCTGATGTTTTTATCTCCACCATGTCTAGTCTTTCCATTTTGGGGTGAATAAGATAGAAGATGACTATGGTATTATGAGTTCAAAAGGTCAGGAGAGAGAACTACCTGAAGTTTAAGACCTGGACTCTATCCTGATAGGCTTTGATGGAGGTCAGACAGTGAGAAGTTTGGTCCAGCCCAGAAGTAGCAAAACAGCTGACTCATGCATCCAACCATAAGACTACATTGGAAAATAATTTGGAAGGATGAATACTAAATAAAAATTGGTTTAGAGGAGCAGCTAGTTGATGTAGTGAATAAAGTACCAGCTCTGAACTCAGGAGGACCTGAATTCAAGTGTGGCCTCAGACACTTAACACTTCCTGGCTGTGTGACCCTGAGCAAGTCACTTAACTCCAATTGCCTCAGCATTATTTAAAAAAAAACTGGTTTAGATCTGAGCCCATTTTCTCCAGGTGGTATAGAGCAGGGCTTCTTAAACCTTTTCCATTCACTACTCCTTTTTTGCCCAAAAAATGTTTGTGACCCCAGGTACATAAGTATATAAAATAGGTGTACAAATAAAACATTAACTGATAATAAATCATTATTTTGTGACTCCCACTTTCAGTTAGAAGACATTACATGGATCTCAAACCATAATTTAAGAAGGTGGGATATAGAGGGTAGCATGCCCTCAGCTATTGCATAGGAAAAACTTAGTATTTCCCTTCTTTCTCTTTCTTTGAAGTCAATATTCCATTGAAAAAACTAATTGATTTTAGTTGAATAAATGGAACTGAAGCTTTATTCAGTAGTGGCTAAGGTAAGGAGTGAGAAAAACACACCAGATTTGAGACTAAGGCTGAAGTTGAGAGGCATCCACCCCACTTTCTCAGGGTTTCCACTGGGGGCAGCTTTAGCCATCTTTGCCAGGAAGAGTGAATCCATTCACTGATGGCTTGGATGTACTTCAAAGAGAAAGAGACCAAGCCAAATCTTCATAATTAAGGCTTTCCTAATAGCTGAAATGTAACCAGTCAAGATCTCTTCCTTCTCTATATCACATCTTGGTCCCTTGCCACTCTACCTCCCAACACTGGGATCATGTGAACAATCCACTGTTCTTAGAATGACAATATTTAGGCAATCTTTCTTCTATCAAAAGAGATCCGAGCTTTCAACCTAGTGATTATCTGCAAAGTGGCCCTCAAAACTAGGACTGCCAAGAAAATGTTCTTTTCTCCTTTTCTCTAAGGGTCTTTATTTTGGAAAAAAAACATACTTTATTTCCCTGCAGGTCCTGTGCTGACTAATGACTTTTCCACCATCTTCCCATAGGGGCACTACTTATCCTGTTACTCAACCCCTCCACTGTCTGGCTCCCTTTTATGTATTGTCTTTCCCTATTAGAGTATAAGTTTTTTGATGACAGGAACTATTTTTTGTTTTATATGTATCCTCAACATTTAGTACACTTTCTGAAAGATAACATAAAGTGCATAAAAGTTCTTAATAAATGCTTGTGGGCTACAAACATTAAGTACTTACTATGTGCTAGATACTGCAGACATAAAGAGCAACATGAAGTATACTTTGCTTATGTTCTATTGCCGCAAGGTCAACATCAACACTTGCAATCTCAGGAGCTTTCTGGGGAAAGGAGAAAAAGAAGGGAGAAAACAGAGTTCCTCTGCTTCCTTTTTTCACTCTGGCTAGTACAAAAGGGATGGATCCTCCCATGAATACACCATAGCACTAAGAATCCAGATCAATCAATCTATCTTGAAGACCATCATCATAATCGAAATCAAGAGGACCAAAGGGAAGTTCCAAGCCAGCCAATTCATCCTGGTCATATTTAACACCACAAGTGTTTAATATTTAATTGAATACATCCACCTTAAATGTAAGCTCCTTAAGAGCAGGGACTATGCTGTTTTTCATCTTAGTATTTCCAGGTCTTAGCAAAATGGCTTTTACATAATATTTCATCAATTATTTCTTAAATTAAATCTGTAGATCAGATTTCTTAAACTGTTTTTCTCAACCTGAGACCCCCTAATGGTTAACAATACAACATGCAAAGTAGGGATTTTCCTGTTAGACTCTCGGGCCAGGGCCAGCTTTTTAAAGTACACAGTTTATCTGTGGGATGTGATTTCAGAACATGTTTGAAAACACACAAACTGCTGACCTTCTGAGATACAAATTGCCAGTGCAGGCAGTAGGAGACGTATTCTTTGGGGTAACACAGTGACCTCCCTGACCTATCCCCTTGCTTGTGCTTTGAGTCTTTTTCATGGTAGGAGAAATGAGTTTGTACTGAGCTGTCCACATTTTACCCACAATCAATCAACCAAGCAATGGCTTCATTCCCTACCAGACTTTGTTTCTGACTCTAATGATTTTACCATCAAGACTCCATTGCACAGGGACAAGTAGGTGGTGCAGTGGATAGAGCACCAGCCCTGAAGTCAGGAGGACCTGAGTTCAAATCTGGTCTCAGACACTTAACACTTCCTAGCTGTGTGACCCTGGGCAAATCACTTAACCCCAATTGCCTCAGCCCCCCCAAAAAAGACTTCATTGAACCCCCAAATTGGAACTTTCCTCAGTGCCTGGTATCTTTTCCCCCTGAAACATTTCTCTGCCATGCCAGCCCCTCCCCTCTCATTGCCCCTTTCAGGGTCTTTATTTTGCAAACATTTATAGTTCTTTTTCCTGGAGACTCTGTGCTGACTCTAATGACTTTTCCTCCAAGTTCTCACAGGACAGCTTTTAGCCATCCTTGCTGGGGAGAGTGAGTCCATTCACTAATAGCTTGGATGTACTTCAAAAAGAAACAGATTCCAAGCCAGATCTTCACATGTAAGACTTTCCTAGTAGCTGAAATGTAACTGGTCAAGATCTCTTCCTTCTCTTTATCACACCTTGGTCTCTTGCCACTCTATCTCCTTCCACTGTCTGACTCCTTTTATATATCATCTCCCCCCATTAGAGTATAAGTTTCCAGAGGGCAGGGACTTTGTTTTATATGTATACTCAATATTTAGCACAGTTTCTGGAAGATAGCACAAAGTGTATAAAATTTCTTAACAAATGTTTGTTGCTTACCTATGCAACAAACATTAAGTACATACTATGTGCTGGACGCTGAAAACATAAAGAGCAATATAAAGTACATCTTGCTTTCAAGACTATTAGGGCAAAAAACATATACCTTTAGAAAGATATGCCCTGAAGGAGCTAAGTGGTATGGTGGATAGAGCACTGTACGAGGAACTGAGTTCAAATCCAATCTTAAACACTAGCTGTGTGACTTTGGGCAAGTTACATAACCCCAATCGCTTCAAAAAGAAGGGAAGAAAGAAAGAAAAATATACAGTGTGTCTTTCTTGCACCTATAGACTGTGACCATGGAGAAAAGGGGCTGAAGTTATCCATGTGGTTCTGTGACTTAGGGTCTAAATAGGAGACTGTGGCCATTTGGGGCTTAGGATGGAATAAGATAACCACGTAGCTCTCCCCCCCCAAACACACACATACACACTACACATGTATACGTATGAACACATGTACATATACAATATATATGGTCTTAGTATTCAAAGCCAAACCTCAAGTAGTCCTTATTGCTAGTTCTCTTGTTTAGCTTAGAATTTAAAATTATATGGAACCTTAGGGTCCAATCCTCTTGTTTCATAAATGAGGAAACTGAAACCCAAGTGGGTTTTGCTTATCATATTCACAGATGATATGACACTGGTGAGGGTTAGCTAACACACTAGATAAAAACAACAAAAAAAGATTTTGACGATGGAACATTGGGCTGAATTTAATTAAATAAAATGCAAAGGGACACACACACACACAATCTTATGCTTTAGTTAACTTTATAGGTACAAAGCAGGAAAGGTATAAGTGGGCAACACTGCATTTGAAGAAGACCTGGGGGTTTTAGTGGACTACAAACTCAAAATAAGTCAATACAATGATATGATGTCCAAGAAAATAATGTCACAAAATGTGACATTAAAAATGTCACCAAAATGTGACCTTAGGTTGCATTAAGAGAGGAATAATGCCCAGGACGAGGGAGGTGATAGCTTCCCTGAGTCAAACTCCATTTATTATGTTCAGTTTTGGGTACCAAGGTTTAAGAAGGACATAGGTATGCTGGGTAATATTCAGAGGAGCATGACCAGAATGGTAAACAATCTTGTATTTATGACATATAGGTTGAAGGTATGAATGATATTTAGTCTGGGGGGGCCTTCATACTTTCCTTTAAGTATTTGAAGTGTTCTTATTTGAAATAGCTACAGAGTCATTCTACTTGGTCCCAGTGAGGCAGAACAAAGAGTTTGGGGTAGAAGCATCAAAAAAGTAAATTTAAAGTGGATGTAAAAGGTAAGTAGTAATCCTACTAATGAGAACTGCCCTAAAGTAGAAAGGAGGTGGCCGGGATCTCCTTATTGGAGACATTCAAACAGTGGTTATACAATCATTTGTCAAGTATGCAATTTAGTAAGCATTCATTAGGCACCAGCTAAGCAAACAATAAGCATTTATTAAATACCTTTTATGCACAAAGGACTAAGATGTTAGGGATACAAATATGAAATAGATACAATCCATGTCCTTATGGTCAATTGGGATACAGTGTTCTCATAGATAATAAAGTCATTGGAGGAGAGGAGAAATTGATAACTAGGGGAATCAGGAAAGATGAAGGAAATGGCTCCCGAGCTGAGTGTACAAGGTAACTTTCAGTTCAAAGAGGTACAGAAAAGAAGAGAGTACATTACTGGCAAGGGGAGCAGTCTATGTGACTGGCAGGGTAGTTTGATAAGGAAGTTAGGAAAGGGCTATCTTATTTATTTTTTTTTTTTTTTGATGGGGAAGAATTCACTATGAGTGTTAAGTTTGAGATTTCTGAGACAGCCAGTGAAGCTGTCCAGCAATCTGCTGATGATGAGGGACTGGAACTTGGCTAGATTTTACATTAAAGTTCTCATTCATATTCAGGGTAGATTAGATGATCTCTAAGGTCTTTTTTAATTCCATGGTTCTATGAATCATAGATGTATGGCTGAAAGGAGTCATTGTTTGCACCCTCCTAATTTTCAAATGAGGAAACTGAGGCTCAGAAAAGTTAAATGAGTTGTCCATAGTGAAATCAGAATGAAGATCAAAGCATTGTTTGTAGGATAATAGATTTTGATCTGGAAGGGACCTTAGAGGCCATCTAGTCCATCCTCCTTATCTGATAGATGGGTAAACTGAGATGATTACCAGGGAAATAAAATGATTTGTTGGAGATCACAAAGGTAGTAAGTGGCAGAGACTAGATTTGAAACCAAGTCATTTTATTTCAGGGGCAGCTAGAAGGAGCCATGGTTCTTGGAGTTAGGAAGACTTATCTTTATGAGTTCAAATACAGACTCAAACACTTACTAGCTGTGTGACCCTGGGCAAGCCACTTAACCCTGTTTGCTTCAATTTTCCCATCTACAAAATGATCTGGAAAAGGAAATGGCCCAGAAATCTTTGCCCAGAAAACCCCATATGAGACCCCAGAGATTTGGACACAACTGAAAAAGCTGAATAACAAGAACATTTGATTTTAAAGACTTCTTTCCATTCATGATCACACAGATCATAAGTATAGCCAGGTTAATCTGAGGCTAATTTTCTGTGACTTGTATCTTAAACCACTTGATCAATTCATTATTGTTGTTGGTGGTGTTATATCAAAGTATATTGCAGTCATATGGAAACATATGCTGGATTTGAATGAGGATGAGCAGAGTGAGCCTTTGAAAGTTATCTCGCTGTGCAGAATATTAAACATAAAATAATAATAGCAAGGTAATGCTCTATCTCCCCAAAATGTTTCTCCCTGAACCCACCAGAAAAAGAGAATAATTAATAATTGTCTAACTCATAATATTAGTAGAAATTATGAATGAATGGACATTTTATTAAGCACTACATACAAAGCCCCTTGCTAGATGCCAGGAATTCAAATTGGTTGGTAGTTATCCTTCATTGTCAAAGGGGACCAAAATGACATCATTATGTAGGAGCCAAAGTACTGTGTGTCCAACTGTGACCGATCAGACCGATACGAGCTCAGAATGCTCTGCCACAGAGAATTCAAATAGAAAAAAAAACAAGAAGGGCCTTGCTCTCAACAAGATCACGTTCTAGTATGAGGAGGCGATGCATATTGGAGAGTTCAGCTTAGGATAATAAAAAGAAGGGGGAAGAAAAATGAACTGCTACTTATGTGCCACTTAAGGTCTACAAATCATTTGCTCGAGGGAAGAGGGAAACTCCAGACATTTGAGTGTCCTTCATGACACAGAAATTGACATCCATCTCCCCATGATCAGCTCCTCAGGTGCTGATGCGGAGGGAAACATACTGACCCACATGAGTCAACTTCGGACAGCCACTGGATGGAGTAGCCCAGCTGCTGCCAGGTTCTCCCTGGACTTTGCGGCTCTATCCAAGCAAAGAGATGTTATCCCTTTAATAACACCTCGCTTACACTAATCTGCCTCATTTAGACAGTGCATTGCTTCCAATGGGTCTCTCAACATCATGGAGTGAAAGGCATATTTTAGCTGGCTTTAGAGGCCTTGAGTTGGAATCCTCACAGACCTATTTCTTCTAGACAACACTTAGGCAAGATATTACCCCCTGTATCAGACTCAGTATTCTCATCTGTAAAAACGAAAAGGTCAAGTAACATGAATTCTGTAACACTCCTCCAAATTCTAAATCAGATTCTCTGAGCTCATTGTGGACCTCAGTTTACTCTTCAATAAAAGGCTTAGGGTATGGTGGAAAAGACCTCTATATATTTGTAGGTAAAGAATCTGACTCCAAATTCTTCTTTTCTCACATATAACTTATAGTGAGAGCATCACTCAGTCATTGGGGTCTCAGTTTCCTCATTTATAAAATGAAGGAGTTGGCCAATGGTCTCTGAAGTCTCTTCTAATTTTAAATATATATTGCTATGATCTCTGTGGATCTCAGTCTCTTTATCTTTACTATGAGGTCATTGGACTAAATGAATTCTATGGTCCTTTCAAGACCTAAATTTTATCCAGAACTCAAATTTTCATGTGTAAAATGAGTTGGATAGAGGAAATGAATTCTGTGCTCCCTTCCAGCTCTAAATCTATGATACTATGACTTCTCTGGACCTGTTTTCTGATCTCTAAAAAGAATTGGCTAGATTTCTTATTGTCATTTAGCTGTTTCATTCATATCTGAATCTTTGTGATCTTATTTGTGTTTCTCTTGGCAAAGATAATGGAGTGGTTTGCCTTTTCCTTCTCCAACTCATTTTACAGATGAGGAAACTGAGGCAAATAGAATGAAATGACTTGCCCAGGGTTACGGAGCTAGAATGAGTCTAAGTCCCAGATTTGAATTCAGAAAGATGAGTCTTCCTGACTCCAGGTTCTGGCCATTCCTTCCAGGTCCAAAACTATTATAATATGACCTCAGTTTCCTCATCTGTAAAATGAATTAGTTGGATTAAATGGTTTCAAAATCTGATTAGTTTTATTCATAATAATTCTTGAATGTAGGTGACAGAACTAATCCTTGAACCTTCATTTATGTTATCTTTCTATTTCTATTGACAGCAGAGGCTTCAGCCCACCAGGTAGCAGCCCAGGAGGGGAGAAATACTGCTTCTCTGATTTTGCTGATTACTGTCTCTGATTCAAAAGACTGCTTTACTGATCTACCCATCCATCTGGGAACAAGCTGAGGGTATCAAAGAGAAGCTGGTGGGCACCAGGAGGAACTGAGTCTCCAGGTTCTACCTGCTGAATTTTTGTTCCCTTTTCCCCTTCAGTGAGATGGCTTTTTAGTCCAGGGCTCATCTGCCAGCCCTCCCAGAAGGCATTCCTGCCCTTCCTTAGCCCCTCTCTTCCCTCTTTTATTGCTCTCATCAGCCCTTCCCCCCCTCTGGCTCCATTTGACCTTTAATAAAATGGGGCTTTTGTTCAGAAACGCCTGCGAGTTATTGCAGAACTAGCAGCTCCCGGGGGTTGGTTACCTACCCGGCCCTTGGTCTCATTGCAGCTTGTAAGGCAAAATTACATTTTGATCTACATCCCCCATTTCCATTCTCTACCACCCAGCTTTGGAGACAAAGGGAAGAAAAACATGTTTCCTTTTTCTGTCTCATTCTCTCTGTCTCTCTCAGTCCCTGTCTCTGTCTCTCTTGCTATCTTTCTCTGTTTATCTCTGTCTGTCTCTGTTTCTGTCTCTCTGTCTCCTCTCTTTTTTTCTTTCTCTCTCTGTCTCTCTCTTTTTCTCTATCTCTCTTCTCTCTCCCCTTTTAATTTTTTTTTCTAAGTCCTTGCTTTTATGTTTCCAGTTCTTTTCTTCCTTCCTGGGCTCCCTCTCCTCCATTTTCTACTTAAGGGAGACTTTCAAAAACCAGGGAGCTATGTTCACCTGGACCCTTCCAGAACCATGATCTGGCAGCCCTGTGGTTGATGACTTTAGTGACCAGGGGGAGACATCAACTAAGAGGTCAAGGGAAGATCCCTTTGGGAAGTTGGACAAATGCAGATTCTAGATGTAAAGCTTCAAGTCAACTCGGAGCCTATTTATTCCCATCTCTTATGTTCCCGATGAGGAAACTGAGACCAAGAGACTTGTGGAAGGCCACATAGATAGTAAGTAACAGACCCAGGATTTGAATTAGAAATCATAGGGCCATAGATGGAGATCTGAGGACTGCAGAGGCCATCTAGTCCATCATTCTTCACTTTCCAGATGAGGAAACTGAAACCCAGGGAAAGTTAAATAATTTGCCTAAGGCTATACCATTAGATGGCTCACTGACTAGAGCATAGGATCTCTTATCAGGCAGACCTGAGGTCAAATCCTGTCTTACTAGCTGTGTGATCCTGGGCAAGTCACTCACCTCTGATTGCCTCAATCTACTGAAGAAAGATATGGCAAACAACTTCAGCATCTTTGCCAAGAAAACTCCCAGATAGCACTGGCATGCTCTGGTCCACAAAAGTCAGAAGATATTGGATACTACTGAACAACACCATAGGTAGCAGCCATCAGAGGTGGGATTTGAACCTAGTTCCTCTGAATCCATAATAATAATAATTTCTCTAGTAGATCAGGGCTTCTTAAGCTTTTCCCACTTGCGACCCCTTTTCACCTGAGAAAAATTTACATGGCTCTGGATATATACGTGTATACAATAGGCATAAAAATCAAACATTTACTGATAATAAATCATAATTTTGTCTCCCCCATTCAGTTACACACCTTTATATGGGATCATGACCCACAGTTTAAGAAGCTTTGCCTCTATGCCATCTTATTGGCAAGCAAAGATTTCCTCCAGTTTGTAAAGCCAAAACTTGCCCACCACTGTCACTTGAACAGTCCAAGGACACACAAATAGTAAGTATCAGAGATGAGATATTCCTTGCATGCTGAACTAGAGCTATACTGAGTATATGTAATTATGACACTTTGAACACTGCATAGAATGTCAAGATTTAGAGTCAGAAAATGAGGGGATTAATTTCAATGGCTCCTGAGGTCCCTTCCAACTCTAGATCTATACTTCTATTTATGATTCACAGCCAGTAGCTTGAGCAATCTCTGTAGAACCCTCTAAAATCTTTGTACACTGGATGTGTTAGATGAAGAGATTTCCATTCAGCTTCTCTGGCCTGATCCAGCAGGACCTCCCTCTTCTTGCACCTCTAAGGCACAGAAGGGATTAGCTCCATTTACTTATGAAACAAAGTCAGTCTATAGGGAAGACAATTCAGGACCAGCGCAGAGCCTATGGCTGTAGACTTCTGTTTCCCAGTCTAAGAAATGGATCCAAATTTTCTTGGCACACTTGTAGCAGGAGAGGATATTTTTGAATGGAGAGATTGGTGGTGGGGAGAAGGTTAGGAAGAGTGATGTGATGGCTATCTGCTGTTTTTCTCACCAGTGAGAGACATGTGGGATAATAAAGAGCAGGTGATGTAGTGGAAGAACATGTGTCCAAATCCTGTATCTTCCACATACTACCTACCCCCTTAAACAGGTCATAAAACTTCTCTAAACTTGTTTCCTCCTCAGTAAAATGGGGAAGGGATAAAAGCAGTGAAGCTTAGTGGATAGAGAGCTAGACTTAAGGTTAGAAATAAATGGGAAAAAATCCAGTCTCATACATTCATTATCTTTATGACTCAGAGTGAATTCCTTAACCTCAATTTCTTCATCTGTAAAACAAGGATGATGATGATAGTGGTAGTGGTGGTGATGGTGATACATTATTTATAATTATTTATATTACATTTATTAATATCATGAACTTATATTATATAAATACCATTTATAATTAGACATATAATACTAATACCTACCTTAGGTGTGTTGAGAGAATAAAATGAGACTTTATATGTGTATATATATATATATATATATATATAAAGTGCTCTTCAAACTTTTAAATTTAATATAATTTCAGCTACTATAAGGAAGGCAATGTGGTTCAACAAAAAGAGTAGTGTTAGATTTGGAGACCCTAACTATGGGTTCAAACTCAGCCTTTGCCAGCTAGTGTCTTTGGACAAGACATACTCTCTCTGGCCATCATATTCCTCATAAGTAAGAGGAGAAGATTAGATTAAATAACCTCTAAAGACTTTTACAATTCCAACTCTGTAATTATTATTCAGGAATTCTAATATTCATCAATTAACCAGCTTCTGGTAAAGCCCTTACATATGCAGCAGTATAAGAATACCAAGATTTAAAAGACCCAATCAATCAATATTAACATCATTTATTAAGTGCTTAATATGTATCAGGCATTGTGTTAAGGGATGGGGATACCAAAGAAAGGCAAAAGTATAATCTACACCTCAATGAGCTCACATTCTAATGATTCTAAAAGAGGAGAGAGTATACAAAGAACTTTTTAAGAACATGATAATGAATGTAGATTTTTTGGCAGATAATCTCAGAGAGGAGATCACTAGTAATTGGAGGACCCCTATAGGTAAAAGATGTGTTGGTAAAAGATTAACATCTGGTTCTCTATCCATAAAACACTTTGAAATTCATTCTGCATCATTAACATTTTGTCACTTTCTTAAATCTAAGCAAATAACACAACAATAACTTAAGTCTTTATGTTGTTTCTGTTGTATAAACTTCTCACAGAGAAAAAATAAGATCTTGGGAGCTTGTGGGAGTGGTCTTCAGTATACCCCTAAAGCCTGAAGACATCCCTTATAAAGGGTGAAATTTGAGTAGAATCTTGAAGTAAGCCAAGGGGGACTAAGAGGCAAAGATGAAGAAGGAAAGAATTCTGGGAGAGGTTAACAACCGGTTTAAAGATATAGAAAAAGGAATGACATGTGGGAGCAAAGGTAAGTGGATGAATTTTAGTGCTCACAGAAGTTGTAAAGTGTTTTGTTTTGTTTTTTTAAATTGAAAGGGGTCAGATTGTGAATGGTTTTAAATACTGAATAGTGATGTTTATATTTGATATTTGAAATAATAAGGAGCCCCCAAATTTTACAGAACAGGGCAGTTGCAGGATTAGACCTAAATTTTGAGAAAGTCTCCTATATTCTTCCTGTTCAAAAGATGATAGAATCACCATGAAAAATTTTTATATGTGGCTAATGTAGCACTCCATTTTAATTAATTTTGCATGTTTCTTACAAGGTTTTTTTTTTTTTCTTTTTTCTGGTAAAAAGAAGGAATAGAAAAGGAAAGTGAATGCTTATTAATGAAAAATAATTAAGAAGATAGTGGCTAATGAAAGTAAATATTTACATACAGTGCTTTAAGATTTGCAAACGATTTTACAAATATTATCTCATTTGATAAAACCACCCAGGCAGGGAGATGTCATGATTATGCCAATTTTGAAAATGGGGAAGTGATATGTCTAGGGTCACCCAGTTAACAAGTTTCTGAAGCTAGATTTGAACTTAAAATTTCCTGACTCAAAAAAAAAAAAAAAAAGTCATTTTGTCAGATAAGTATAGGGAGACCTGAGATAGATGAGTTAGAAGGCTCTTGCTATAGTGTAATTAATCTGCCTTGAGGGCCTGAATTAGAGTAGTGTCTGTATGAGTAGAGAAAAGGGCTTCTATGTAAAGAAATTTGGGGAAAGCAGAAATGAAAACATTTGATAATGGTTTGGATAAATAGAGTAAAAGAGCAAGTCAGGAGTTGAGGATAACCCTGAGGTTTTGAGTTTGTGTAAATGGAAGGGTGATGGTTTCTGTGTGACCTTGGAGGAAGTAATTTAAGCTCCTTCATCCTTAGTTGTCTCCTCTCTAAAATGGGAGCCCTGGACTAAATAATCATTAAGGTCTTTTCCTGTTTTAAAATCCTTGGTTCCATGAAAGGCTTTGCAAAGAGATGGCTTTTCACTTGGGTCTCTGACTGCCAAGAGGAAGAAACAGCAGAGATAAATGGATTGTAGAAAAGAGAGAGAGAACAGGAAAAGAGATGACTAGATGCATTAAAAAGATCATGACAAGGAGATGTTTTTCATCATTCCCCTTAATGACTAAGCAATTTCAGGGGACCAAGAATAGGGATGGTGAAGCACAGACTGGAGCCTAGTGTTGGATGTGGGGAACTGAGCAGTTGCATGGCATTGTCCTGGAGCCTACCCAGGGCAGCTTTGACAAGGTGGTTGGAGAGGCAAACCCTCTTTCCTAACTGCTCACATTTGGCAGGTGCTCTCTTTATAGAAAATCATTCATTTCTATTTTTAATGGAGCACTGGGCTTGGAACTGGAAAACCTGAATTCTAGTCCCTGCCCCAATTCCTGCTATGGACATAGAAATAAGATTCCTACTTTAGGGATGGAAGGGCTATCAGAAGCAATCTAGCTGAATCCCCTCATTTGACAGAAGAAAAAATGGAGACCCAGGAGTTGAAATGATTTGCTCATGATTAGTCCATAAACATTTATTAAGGAGGATTCTGGGAAGATGGCAAAATAGGTTGGGAAATTTCATGCTCTACAGATTTCCCCCACAAATAGAACAAATTTGTGTCTTAGAGTGAACGTGGGAAGTGAAAAATCAAGAAGATTTGGGACAAGAACAGGGGTTCTTCTGGTACAATCTGAGATGATCTGAAGAAAATCCCTAGGCAGGGGATCAATCTGTGTGAAATGCAAACACCTCCAGGCCAGCTCTGCAAAACACTAAGTGAGGAGCCCTGGGATGAGCTAGGTGTAGAGGGAGTCTCAGCAGGGACCACAGAAACTTTCACCTGGAGAGTATGTAGAGTCCAGGAAGAATGAGGGAACCTTCACTGATCAGGAACGCCAGGCTCAGCTGCATTGCAGAGACACTCTCTGGGTGAAAGGGAACCAGCATCTAGTAAGTGCAGAGGCAGGGAGCAAGGGTGCTTCTAGCTGTGAGCAGTTGCAGGAGGGGGCAGCTCTTGGTCTGGGGTTCCAGCTTAAAGGGGAGAGCTGAAGTGAAGCTAGATACACCATTCCCCACTCCACTATCAGAGGTGCTTACACTAATACTTTTTATTTAGAAAATGAGCCAGCCAGCAAAGAAGAATCCCACCATAGAAACATATTATGGAATAGGGAAGACTGGGGTTCAGCCTCAGAGGAGAATACTGAAGTAAAAAGAGCTTCTTCTACTTCAAAGAGTAACATGAAATAGCTTCCTGCCCAAAGAGAATTTATAGAAGAACTCAAAAAAGAATTTGAAAATCAAATGAGAGACAATGAGGAAAAAACTAAATAATCAAAAATCAAAACCATGCAAGAAAAACAAGATCATGCAAAAAAAGTTAACCAACTAGAAAAGGAGATGCAGAGTCTCAAAGATGAAAATAATTCTTCAAATAGTAAAAGTGGACAAAGGGAAGCAAATGAAGCTACAAGAAGACCAAGAAATAACAAAACAGATTCTGAAGAATGAAAAAAAAAAAATAGAACAGAATGTGAAACACCTTACAAGGAAAACTACAGATCTGGAGAACAGATCAAAAGAAAAAATATATAAAAATAATTGGACTCCCTGAAAGCTGTGACCAAAAAAGGAACTTTGACACAATAATGCAAGAAATAACCCAAGAAAATTCTTCTGAAGTGATAGAACATGAGGGAAAAGTAGAAATAGAAAATATCCATGGATCATCACCTCAACGAGATCCTTTGTGGAAAACACATAGGAATATTATGCCAAATTTTGAAACCCTCAGATCAAAGAGAAAATTTTGCAAGAAACAAGAAAAAACAATTCAAATATGCTAGAACTACAATTAAAACTGTTCAGGACTTATCAGCAGCCACAATAAAAGACCACAGGTACTAGAATCATATCTGACAATTAAAAGAACTAGGCCTGCAGCCAAAACTATCATATCAAGAAAAATTATCTATAATATTGAATAAAAAGATGGACATTCAACAAAATTGTTTTCAGGACTTTCTATCAATCAGACCGGAATTTATTAGAAAATTTGACATTAAGAGACAATATCAAAGACCATGTTGAGTTCCTTGAAACTGGACAAATTATTTATGTTTTTCCCCCATGATAAATGTATACTTTATGTTTAAGATTAACATCAACAATAGGGTGCTTCAAAAAAAAAAGATTAGGGGAGAGGTAAGGTAAAAATAGTAATTATGTTATACAAATGAGGTACAGAGGAAGAATAGACACAAAGGTATTAGAGAAGGAAGAAGGGCTCACAGTTCTGAAAACCTACTCACATCCAAAATGGGTTAAATAGGCCACATTACATATATACCATAAAGGGTAAAGCACCCTTTAAAATCGATAAAGATAGAAGGGGGAGGAATGGGCGGATGGAGAAGCAATGAGTGAAGAACGAAAATAAGAAGGGGATCCATGGATGGAGAGAGAATTAAGGTAAAGAGTCAGAAGGCATAGGAAAAATATGTGCATCTGTAGGTGATGGGGGGAGTTCAAAGTGTGTGTATATGTATGTGTATATTTATATCTACATATATATGTATACACATAAATATATATTTTCTTTTTTTTCTTTTTTTTTATTAAAGCTTTTTATTTGTATAACATATATATGGGTAGTTCCCCAACATTGATCTTTACAAAGCTTTCCATTACAAATTTTACCCCCAGTCCCCTCCCCTCCCCTAGATGGCAGGAAGTCCACTACATGTTAATAATGTTGAAATGCTTGAGAAGTTATGCAAGAAAAATCCTATCTACAAGAAAAAAATAAGAATCAGAGAAAGGCAACACAATGCAAGCAAATGTCAATAGAGATCATGAAAATGTTACGTTGTGGTCCATATTTCATTTCCCTCTCTCTGGGTGTATATGGTTTTCTTCAGTGAACAATTGGAACTGGTTTGAGACAATTCTTTGTTGCAGAGAGCCATGTCCATCAGAATTGATCATCATGTAATACTGTTGTTGCTGTGTATGATGATCTCCTGGTTCTGCTCGTTTCACTCAGCATCAGTTCATGCAAGTCCCTCCAGGCCTCTCTGAAATCGTCCTGCTGGTCGTTTCTTACAGAGCAATAATATTCCAGAACATTCATATACCATAATTTATTCAGCCACTCTCCAATTGATGGTCATCCCTTCAGTTTCCAGTTTCTAGCCACTACAAAAAGGGCTGCCACAAACATTCTTGCACATGTGGGACACTTTCCCTCCTCTAAGATCTCGTTGGGATATAGGCCCAGTAGAAACATTGCTGGGTCAAAGGGTATGCCCAGTTTGACAACTTTTTGAGCATAGCTCCAAATTGTTCTCCAGAATGGTTGGATCCGTTCACAGTTCCACCAACAATGTATTAGTGTCCCAGTTTTCCCACATCCCCTCCAACATTCATCGTTATCTTTTCCTGTCATTCTAGCCAATCTGACAGGGGTGTAGTGGTACCTCAGGGTTGTCTTAATTTGCATTTCTCTGATCAATAGTGATTTGGAGCAACTTTTCATATGACTAGAGATGGTTTTAATTTCATCATCTGAAAATTGTCTGTTCATATCCCTTGACCACTTATCTATTGAAGAGTGACTTGAATTCTTATATATATGAGACAATTCTCTATATATTTTAGAAATGAGGCCTTTATCAGAACCATTAAATGTAAAGATGATTTTCCAATTTGATGCTTCCCTCCTAATCTTGTCTGCATTTGTTTTGTTTGTACAGAAACTTTTTAACTTAATATAATCAAAATTATCCATCTGGTGTTCAATTAGGAGTCCCAGGTCTTCTTTGGACATAAATTTATTCCATCTCCACAGGTCTGAGAGATAAACTATATTACGTTCCTCTAACTTGTTTACAAAGTCCCTCTTTATATCTAGATCCAGAACCCATTTAGATCTTATCTTGGTATGTGGTGTTAGGTATGGATCAAGCCCTAATTTCTTCCACACTAGTTTCCAATTTTCCCAGCAGTTTTTGCCGAATAGTGAGTATTTACCCAAAAGCTGGGGTCTTTGGGTTTATTGAATACTAGATTGTTAAGGTTATTGCCTAGATTGTCCTGATATCCTATCCTGTGCCACTGATCGACTGCTCTATTTCTTAGCCAGTACCAAACGGTTTTGATGACCGCTGCTTTATAATATAGTTTTAGATCTGGTACAGCAAGGCCACCTTCATCTGCCTTTTTTTTCATTAATCCCCTTGAGATCCTTGACCTTTTGTTCTTCCAAATGAACTTTGCTACTATTTTTTCTAGATCTGTAAAATAATTTCTTGGGAGTTTGATTGGTATGGCCCTAAATAAGTAGATTAATTTGGGTAGTATTGTCATTTTTATTATGTTTGCTCTGCCTACCCATGAGCACTTAATATTTTTCCAATTGATTACGTCTGATTTTATTTGTGTGGAAAGTGTTTTGTAATTTAGTTCGTATAGTTTCTGACTTTTCCTTGGCAGATAGATTCCCAAATATTTTATCTTATCATCTGCTATTTGGAATGGAATTTCTTTTTGTATCTCTTGCTGCTGAACTTTGTTGGTAATATATAAAAATGCTGATGATTTATGTGGATTAATTTTGAATCCTGCCACTTTACTAAAGTTGTGAATTGTTTCTAGTAGTTTTTTAGTTGAGTCTCTAGGGTTCTCTAAGTATACCATCATGTCATCTGCAAAGAGTGATAATTTGGTTTCTTCATTACCTACTCTGATTCCTTTTATCTCTTTTTCTTCTCTTATTGCTAAAGCTAACATTTCTAATACAATATTGAATAGTAATGGTGACAGTGGGCAGCCTTGTTTCACTCCTGATCTTATTGGGAATGGTTTTAGTTTGTCTCCATTACATATGATGCTTGCTGATGGTTTTAAATAGATGCTACTGATCATTTTAAGGAAAAGCCCATTTATTCCTATACTCTCTAGTGTTTTTAATAGGAATGGGTGTTAGATTTTATCAAAGGCTTTTTCTGCATCTATTGAGATAATCATATGGTTTTTGTTAATTTGGTTATTAATATAATTAATTATGCTGATAGTTTTCCTAATATTGAACCAACCTTGCATCCCTGGTATAAATCCTACTTGGTCATAGTGTACTATCTTGGGGATGACTTTCTGTAATCTCATTGCTAATATCTTATTTAAAATTTTTGCATCAATATTCATTAGGGAAATTGGTCTATAGTTTTCTTTCTCTATTTTCACCCTACCTGGTTTAGCTATCAGCACCATATTGGTCTCATAGAAGGATTCAAATATATATTTTCTTAACTTAAAATTTGCTTGGAGGTGGTAGTGGGGATGAAAGATGGAAAAAAGAATAAAGTAAAAAAAGGGAGCAGTAGAGAACAAAAGAAACATTACAAGGAAGTAAAGAAAGATGGACACACATGAATATAATTTCTTCTAAATATAAATATACATATACACTTTCTTGAACTGATAATTTGTTGTTATATATTTTGAATCTTCTCTGATGTTCTGCTGGGTACATGGAAATGTACTCTTTTGTTTTGTTTTGTTTTGTATTCTTTTTCTACTTTTCTATTTTCTTATTCTGTTTTTTTACAATAAAATAAATTCTAAAAAAAATTACAAAAAAACATTTATTGAGTGCCAGACGTTGTGCTAAGTACTGGGAGTACAAATACAATTTTTTTAAAAAGTTCTCGACCTTAAGTAGTTTACAATCTTCAAAAGCAAACTGAAAGGGGGGTGAGAGGGAAGATAAGGTATTTGACTCAGGGGATGATGAAGAGTTCCAAAGAAGACTAAAACATCATTCAGGTAGAGTAAGAAGTAGCTAAGCTGAGTTTCAAATATAGGTTCTCTAACTCCAAATTTAGCATTACTTTTCCCCCTCCCTCCACACTTTTGTAGTACTTCATTTTGAGTGATCTTAAACAAGTCAATTGCTTTTTCTGAATCTGTTTTGTCCTCTGCCACATGAGTACTACAGGACTTCTAAAGAAGGACTAGATATTTTCTGACATTCTATGATAACTAAACTCTGAGCTTTCATTTTCATCCTAGCTGTCCCAATCATCTCCATAAAGCATAAAATCCAACCATGTCACTGAGGTTCTTGTCCCAGAAGCTTCATATATTCCATCTTGTTTCTAGGACACAATATATTTCCTTGTTTAGCATTTGAGGCCCTTCTCACTCTGATTCCAACCTCCATTTCCAGGCTTATTTCATTTTATTCCCCCCCCCCAAATACTCCATTCTGGTCAAACTGTTCTAGTCACTTTTTTTCTGAGCTGTCAATTACATCCCTCACCTCCGTGCTTTTTCACTAACTTTCTTTCTACTAGAATGCTCTTTCTTCATCATCAGCTCTTGAAAATCCCCAGCTTCCTTTAAGGTTCAAGTTGCACCATCTCTTATAGGAAGCTTTTCCTTGTTCTCCTATCCCTATTTGTTAGCATTCTCTCTCTCTTGTAATTATTTTGTATTTTCTTATCTACTTTCATGTTTTATTCCTTAGTAGGATGTAAGCACCTAGGGAACAGAATTCATTTTGACTTTGCATCCCCAGCAACTAAAGCAAAGCCTGGCAGAGAACAGGTACTTAATACATGCTTGTTGGATTGAATTGGATTCTGGGAGTCTATAAATACCACTCTGTAATACAGTAGTTAAGAGAAACTGACTTAATGATCTAGTAGACATTTATCCTCTTGGTTTTATTGAAGGAGATTGTTTTTAATTGGCATTTAAACTAGATTTTGCCTCTAGAAAAATGTTGAGAAATGATGGCAAATCCCATGTGATAGGACTTGCGCTGAGTTTTATAAATTCCTAGGGAAGCCATCCAGTTTAGAACTGGGTGTTTTACTTAGGTGTTTACCTAGGCTTCTGGTCACTCTTACCCTCAGCTGAGTTGACAAAACCTCTTACATTTTGTTGTCTTTTTTTTTTTTTTGCTTTTTGCTGAGGCAGTTGGGGTTAAGTGACTTGTCCAGAGTCACACAGCTAGGAAGTGTCTGAGATCAGATTTGAACTCAGGGCCTCCTGACTTCAGGGCTGGTGCTTTGACCACTGCACCACCTAGCTGCCCCTTGTTAAGTCTTTTTTGTGGCTAATTTTCTTCTGGGTGTCTGATTGGTTAAATTCCATGGGACTTGTATTTCATACCTAAGTTTCTTTCCTATTCGAATGGCCCAGTTTTATTTTAGGCATTCAATAGGTGTTTGTTTAATAAATCAGTCTGAATTTTGGTGTCAGAAGAGACACCAAGGACAACTTAGTCTCACTCATACATAAAAAATAATCCCTGCTACAATTTAACCTACCTATGGTCACCTAACTTCTGTTTAAATCATCCACATTCTAAAACAATCCATTTTCCTTTTATGTATCTCTAATCTTTAGGAAGTTACGTTTTTGTTTTTTCTGATATAAAGTAATGTATTTGTATTCAGTTTCCTCTCCTTTCTCTTGGTTCTGCCTTCAGGGTTCAAATGAATAACCCTTTTCTATTTGATAGAACTTCAGATACTTGAAGTTGGTCATTCTGAATGTTCCCTTCTCAGGATAAAGTTCTCAATTTCTTCAGTGAATCCTTATATCAGGTCTTTTGCCACCCTTTTACTGTTGTGCATCATCAACTCTCCGTGATTCCATTTGATATTTTCTCGGCAAAGATATTAGAGTGGTTTTCCATTTCCTTCTCCAGCTCATTTTACAAATGAGGAAACTGAGGAAAACAGGATTAAGTGACTTGACCAGGATTACACAGCTAGTAAGAGTCTAAGGACAGCTTTGCACTCAGGAAGATGAATCATAGATTTGTAGATTAAGAACTTCCTTATTAAAATGTGATCCCAAAGACTGAACACCATACTTCTAGTATGGTCTGATCAGGGTATGGTATCAATCATATCCTAGAATTACCCCTAATTTAAAATGTTGGGATATTTAACCCTGATATTCATATTGGTAAGAATATACCTCTGTTGTTCACTAAGTGTGAGCCAGGCCTGGACAGTTCCCTAGATAACAATAGGAAGTCTGTTCAGATTGGCTAGAGGTGGCAGGTCACACTCTTCCGAGCCTGTCTATAACTGTTCAATCTGGATACAGAGTGGCTAAGAGTAGAAAGGAGAGAGTATTCCAACTAAATCCCTGAAAAGAAATCATTTAAGAGAGAGGATCAGAGCCCTGAGTTTCTGTCCCCTCTTCTTTCCCTTTGCTTGAGGAGCCTCATTAATCAATCAATCAACCAATCATTAAACATTTATTAAGCACCAGGTACTGCCAGACACTTTGCTAAACAGAAAGTGTATCAAAAAAAAGTAAAATACAGCCCCTGTTTTCAAGGAACTGACAATATAATGGGGAAGACAACATTGCAAACATACAAAGCAAGATAAAGAGACAAGAATGAACAGAGGGCAGGGATTGGAATTAAGAGGTGTTGAAAAGGTTTCCTGTAGAAGGTGGGAGTTTAGTTGCAACTCATGAATTTCAAAGGATCCAAAAGTATTGCTAATTGCATCACCCAAACAACAGATGTCATTGTCTGCATCTGTAGCCACCTGATATTGAGGAAAAAATCAAGACTCTACCAAGAATCCAACAGAAGAGCTATACTACATTTAAGGGAAATGTATTGAGGATTACATCAAAAGCACTTTCACGACCTGAGAATCACTGCTTTGCCACCATTATTTTTCAAGTTTCAACCTACTTTCTGTTGAACTTTGTATGTGCTAGTGAGAAAAAGCATCGAAACCTTTTCAAGGATGTTTGGCAACAACTGTTCTTACTATATATATATATTTAACAAACCTCTTTTTTTCCTAATAGCTAGGTAAGTCTGGTTGACTGATAATTAACAATCATGGTAAGAAAAACATTGGTGGGGGCTCATGAGTTGATTAACACTAGACAAACAACTTCACCCTTAATCCCCAGAGCTCCCCTTTGAGACTTGAAGGAGCATAGCTAATTGAGCTTTGAGGACCCGGCTAACAGGAGATTTATAGCTGGGATAGTTACCCCAGAGCACATGTTATATCTTAATGAATACTAAGATTGAATGAAGTAGCTTTGGAACTATCCTTAAGATGAGTGCTCTAACACCAGGGGAAAGGAGTATCAGAACAGATGGATACTGCCTCTGCCCAGCCTTAGTTGGCAAAGTATCCCCTGTTCAGTGAGGTTGAACAACCCCTGGGCACTCTATGTTCTTACAATCTGATAAAGCACTATGAAACACAACTCCAGCCTACATGCAGGCACTGGGGGAAATGGAAAGCATTAGGCAAGATTAGTGCTATCAATTCTGCTCTGTCTCTGGATCTCTGGATCCCTGGATAGCACAGCCCTTGCAAAACCTCCGCATCCTCCCTTTCTGCTACATGGGCCCTGCTCTGCTCCCTTCCTCCCTTGATTCATCTTTCATGGAAGTGGAGCCAGCTTGGTCTCTTCCCTTGTATTTTTCCTCTTCATAGTCTCTTCCTACTTAAGATCATTTCTAATTTTGCTGGAGATGCAGATGCTGAATGAATTACAGATGGATTGTCTTTCCACCTGCAAAGAAGGGAGCCAAGCTGGGTCCTGTGGTCTTGAGGGTTCCACAGGCAGAGGCTGTCAGATGATGAGCAATTGCTAGGGGAAGAAAAACAAGTTGATCCAATCAATCTGTAAGAAGATGGAACTTGTTCATATTTTAGATCTCTTGTGATTCTCCATCTTGTGATCTTATGAACCTCAAATAATCTTCAATCAACCTGCCATGTACTTAGTTAGCACTGTGCTAGATTCTATGATTCTAATTCAATAACTTCAGTTCAACAAATATTTATATATTAATCATCTCCTGTGTACTAGGCACTGAGAATATAAAGACAAATGCACTGTAGTCCCTGTATAATGAAGTTTGCATTCTAAGAAGGAGGGGAAAGAAGAAGACAAAAAGAAAAAGAGAAAAAGGAAGGAGAGGAGGAGGAAGGGAAAATGATATTTTCTGATGAGTAAATGTTAAATATAGACAAATTAATTGAAAGTAATTTCAAGAGGAAAAGAACATTAACCACTGAGGTATGATATGGGGAGGGGCAATTTGAAGATGCCTTATGTAGTAGGTAACATCCAAGTTGTGTTTGGAAGGAAGCTAAATATTCTAAGAGGTGGAAAAAAGGAAGGATTGCATTACAGACATGAAAGACCATCTGGGAAAAGGTGTGGACATGGGAAACAATATGGAAACAGGTAAAATAGAAGTTAAATCATTGGATTGAGAATCAGAAATATCTGAGTTCAAATCCTCCCTCAAACATTCATTAGTTGTATGACCAAGGACAAAGTCACTTAACACCTTAGTTTCCTCATATATAATATGAGGGAATCAGATTCAATTGTCATTAAAGTCCTTTCCAGCTCTCTCTCTATATGATCCTAGGAGGCCAATTTGGTTGCAACAGGCAGTACATTTAGAGGAATGCTATGAAACAAGGGTAGGAAGTTTGGGAGAGGGGAAAAAGACTGTGAAAGGCTTTACAAAATCTTGAAAATTTTAATTTAATTCTAGAGGGAATAGGAAACCACTGAAGATTCTTTTTTTTTAATTAAAGCTTTTTAACTTTCAAAACTTGAATAGTGCCTGGATAATTTTTCAAAATTAACCCTTGCAACCTTGTGTTCCAATTTTTCCCCACCTGTCCCCCACCTCCTCTAGATGGCAAGTAATCCAATATATGTTAAACATAGTTATATATATATACATATACATATGTATATACATACATATACATATAAAGTCCAATATATGCACACATATTTATACAATTATCTTGCTGCACAAGAAAAATCAAATCAAAAAGGAAAAAATGAGAAAGAAAATAACAATAACAAAAAGAGTGAAAATGCTATGTTGTGAGCCACACTTAGTTCCCATAGTCCTTTCGCTAGATGTAGATTGCTCTCTTCATCACAAAATCACTGGAATTGTTCTTGATCATCTCATTGTTGAAGAGAACCACGTCCATCTGAATTGATCACCATATAGTCTTGTTGTTGCTGTGCACAATGATCTTCTGGTTCTGCTCATTTCACTTAGCATCAGTACATGTAAGTCTCTCCAGGCCTCTCTGAAATCATCCTCTTGGTCGTTTCTTAAAGAACAATAATATTCCATGACACTCACATACTATAATTTATTCAGCCATTCTTCAACTGATGGGCACCTGCTAAGTTTGCAATTTTTTGCCACTACAAAAAGGGTTGCCACAAACATTTTTGCACATGTGGGTCCCTTTCCTTCCTTTAAGATCTCTCTGGGATATAAGCCCAGTAGAAACACTGCTGAATCAAACGGTATGCACAGTTTGATAGCTCATTAGGCATAGTTCTAAATTGCTCTCCTGAATGGTTGGATCACTTCACAACTCCACCAACAATGTATGAGTGTCCCAGTTTTCCTACATCCCCTCCAACATTCATCATTATCTTTTCCTGTCATCTTAGCCAATCTGAAAGGTGTGTAACCACTGAAGATTCTTGAGCAGGGAAATAATATGGCCAGATGAGTTTTGAAGAAGATTATTTTGGCAGTTTTTTGGAAGATGGAGAGTATAAAGGATTGATGTAGGAAACCCAGTTAGTGGGATTTTGCAATCATATAGTTGAGAGGTGATGGAGGAATGAAATTGGAATGAGAGTTATGGAAAACGGAGAGAATGGTATAAAAGTTAGAAAAGGCAATTCAGGAGATAATGGATAGAGTTCTGAGTCAAGAATCAAAAAGATTTGAGTTCAAATCTAGACCTAGACACTTAATTAGCTGAAAAATTAGTAAAAGTCAATATCCAGACAAGTGACTGAACTTTGCTTCAATTTCCTCAATTATAAAATGAGAATAATAATAGCACATACCTCGGAGGTTTGTTGTGAGGATCAAATGAACTATTTGCTAAATATTAACACATAGTTGTCTGTGTCTGGCACATAGTAAGTGTTTAATAAGTACTTGTTTTCTTCCTTCTTAGATCACAGTTCACTCCAATGAATTATGCTATAAATACAAAATTGACAAAACTGAGCAAGTGATTTATTATGGCAAGGCCATACTCATGTCAAGATGTCTCCAGTCATGCTCATAGCCTCTATAGATATAGTGAAGTTTGGAGAAGAGACACATTTGATGAAACATATTAGTCCTATTGATCACTGGACATCAGAGGAGAGATTAGGAATGGCTAAGTAAAGGCCAAGGGAAGAGGGCAACTAGTTGGAATTGTGGATAGAATGGATAGTGCCATATCTGGTGTCAGAAGACTCATATTCCTGAGTTCATTTGTGACTCTTGGCAACTTACATCATCCTTTTTTGCCTCAATTTCCTCATCTGTAAAATGAGCTAGAAAAGGAAAGGGCAAATTATCTTTGCCAAGTAAATCCCAAATGGGGTCACAAAGAGTCAGAAATGACTGAAAAATAACTCAGCAACATGTCTAGGCTCTGAGTGTAGCAGAGCAATGTAATAATGGATTGTGAGTTGGATCATTCATTTTGAAGATGAGGAAGCTGAGGCCCTGAATGACTGGCCCAAAATCAGGAGCCAATCTGGGTGCTCTGCAAATTTAGCTCTCCTGCCATTCTCTGCTCTCTAAGCCTGTTTCCACATTTATAAAATGAAGATCTTAATACTTTCACTGTCTACCTCTTGGAGTGAAGAAGAAAAAATACTTTGAGTGATAAAGAAGTGAAAGCTCTTATGAGGAACATTGACCCAAGCACATCTCCTCCTGCAAACCCATTGGTCAGGACAGAGTTAGGCAGTGATCGAGGTAACCTTGTGAACATCAGGACCCTTTTATCCAAAAAACACCAAGGTGTGGGCTTGGGCCAATAAAAACAGGGCCTGCCAGCAAGCTGTGGAAGAAAGAAATGCAGACTGTTATGTGTGTGATAAAAGTCCCATCAATCACCGCCAGGACCGAGCAACTGCACTAATATCTGGACTACATGATTACACTTTCTCAGACTTTTCTGTCAAACTGATGTGTTCTTGCATACCAAATCACCAGCAGATATAAAACACTGGGAGGCAAAAGAAAGAAAGGGGAGGAGAGAAAACATAAAACAAAACCAACAAAATTCCAACTGGCCTACCATCTAAACAGCTGGATCCTAACAGAAGAGCTTCGCTAATTAATTTCATTGTTCTAAATCCTTTATTGGACATTTGTCCTTTTCCCAAAAGTATTCTTTGAGATATCTGTTCTCCCAGTAAGTGCTCAGAGTTTTTTTTTTTTAATCAACCAGCTAACTTGGAAGATTTGCTGGACAATGGAAATACTTCACTCATCCCCATGGGTCAGGAATAAAGAACGTGATATCATGGAAGCTGGCCAGTCAACTGGGAATGTTTACTAGCCCATCATGGTTGATGTTTTAGGAGTATTCACAATACTTCTCACCAGTCTTCCATTGGTGGTATAGTGCCTATAGATTGCCCCTCTTCTTGCCTTCATATACATTCAGCACTATGATTTCCAAATATTACTTCTTAAAGTCCAACCTCCATTCAGTTCAGTTCAATGAGCACTTATTGAACTGAAACACCTATTATGTACAGGTATCATTCTAGGTACTTGGAATACAAAAATGAAAAATAATCACTTGGGGGCAGCTAGGTGGTGCAGTGGATAGATCATCAGCCCTGAATTCAGGAGGACCTGAGTTCAAATCTGGTCTCAGACACTTAACATTCCCTAGCTGTGTGATCCTGGGCAAGTCACTTAACCTCAATTGCCTCAGCAAAAAGAAAAAAAAAAGAAAAATAATCACTTGTTTTTAATGAAGTTGTATGAGGTAAATAATGAAATGTTTTCCTAATAGTTCATTCTCTTTAAAAAAAAAAAAGATGCCTGTGCCCTCAGACGCTTTCCTTTATAATCCTAGTTCTGGCACAGAGTTAATGCTTACTATGTGCCATTGACTGTTTACCTGCCTTCCCCTCCCCCCCAATATTCTTCTCTCTTTATATTTTGAGAAGCTTCATTGAACTGAAGAATTGCACTGACCACATGATATTCTCCAAGGTATTTAAGAGGATGCCCAGGGTCTTCTACCCTGAATCATAGAGTCTCTGATCCCAATAGCCCAAGGTTCAAATCCCTTCTATGATACTTTTCTACCCATGTGGCTTAAGGCTTCTTGATCTCAGGTCCCTTAATTTGTAGCTTAAGGAACTGATGACCTCTCCCTGAGGTCCTCTCCCACTTCAAATCTATGACTCATAGAAATAGCCAGAAAAGAGCTGAATGAGAGCCACAGAAACTAAGGAACCAAATCAGACATTTGGCTCTTCTAGTTTCCCTTAAATAAAAAAAAAGCTGGGCCCACCAGCTGTTCTCCAGTCTCCAAACCATTTGTCAATGTTTTTCCAATGGTTTCAGGGCTGGTCTGCCACCCTGCACAGGTATTTAATATGGGAAAACTTTAATCACATTTGTTTTCCTGTGTTTTGTTCCTACAACAAATCATTTTTAATGGGAGCCAAGAAATAAAAAAAAAGTTGTAGCAAATCTTGGCTGACGGTTTTATCACCCACCTAACATCTCCATGCCCAGGGATGGCTTTGCTGCCACCTGCAAATCATCCTGAGAAAGAGAGGACTGAGATAGATAGAGACAGAGACAAGACACATAGAGATAAGAGGAGAGAGACAGAAACAGAGACAGAGACAGACAGAATGACAGACATACAGGCAGAGAGAAACAGAGACAGACAAGGAGTGACAGAGAGACAGAGACAGAGACACAAAGTAACAGAGAGATGGAGACAGAGACAGATAAAGAGAAAAATCAAATGAGATAGAGATACAGAGAGAAAGTCAGAGAGAGACATTACACAAATTTAAACTTCTGTCCAAGGGGAAACTTCTGCTCCTTCACTTGAATTTTCATTATAGATGATGATCCCATTGTACCCTGCCCTAGTCAATCCATATCTAAAGTAGAATAATTAATTCTGGGAGTTACACTTTAAGAAAAACACTGATGAATTTGAGATCATCCACATAAGGATTTACTGAGATGGTGAAGGGCCTTGAGTTTGTCATAAGAGACTCAAATGGAAAACTTATAGGTGGTGATTTTGGATAGAAGAAACTTGGAATGGAAGGAGGTGATTGAGTATCAGCTGTGTTCAAATACTAGAAGGACTAATTGTGATGGTAATGTTAATTTGACATTTAATTACTAGACATAGAAAACATGGGGGATGGTTGGGAGATATAGCAGATAGCTGCAGGATAGCAGCACTAAGACTAGATTGGCCTTGGTGTCCTAATCAATGTAAAAATTGCTTCAGAAACCGCTGGATTCTTCCATTTAGGTTTTTAAGTAATTTACACATGGTCGATTGGCTAATTACAGATTCCGCCATTGCCATCATTATTATTACTCAGGGAGCTGGCTCTGTCTTCTTCATTTATGAAACTGTCCCATTTTAGGGAAGTAGAAGTTGGTGGGTAGATGGAGCCATCAAATAGCGATTTAAGTCCCTAAGTCAGAATCTCTAGTTTTGAGACTATTTTTCCAGAACTTGGCCACTTCAAGTACTTGCTTTTAGAGTCTGCACTGTCTCTTTTCCCTCTCTCCAAGGAGAAACCAAAGCTCCTCCCCCTCCCTAAAAAGAAGAGGTTCCTCTGAGGCAGCAAGTTTTCATCGTACCCTTGGAAACGGGAACTCACCCTCCAACCACTAATCCAGCTTTGGGGCTTAGTCTCAATTTTTATAAGTGCAATATCTGGATGTGTGTGCAAATATTAATTTTATATTAAGAATCACAAGAAATCTCTTTGGAGGATTAACATGTGCATATTCCCCCAAATCCAGAACTAAGGAATATTGAAGGGACTTCCCAGGGCATATATCAAAGCCACATCTGAACAAGGACCACACCTAAGGCATTATTCATAAGTGACTATCCAGACTCTTCTTGAAGATCTCCAGTGCAGGAGTAGCCTACTACATCCCAAGGTCAGTCAAGATGCTTTTGGACAACTTATTGTTACGGAAGTTTCCAAATATCCAGCCTCAATTTATCTCCCCACAACTTCCACTCATGTTTTTAGTTTTGCCTACTACAGCCACAAGGCAAGTCTAATCCCTCTTTCACATAATGATCACTAAAGCATTTGAGGAAAATTGCTAAAAACTACTGAGTTTTCTCTTTTCTACATTAAGCAATCTAATTCTTTTTACTTATCTTCACATAGGACAAACTCCAGACCCTTCACTATGCAAGTTGCCCTCCT
>JAJPUD010002023.1:186581-206483 GCA_023553655.1 Myrmecobius fasciatus | reverse complement strand
TCGCACAGCTAGGAAGTATTAAGTGTCTGAGGCTGGGCTTGAACTCAAGTCCTCCGGATTTCAGGAGCTGGTGCTCTATCCACTGTGCAATCTAGCTGCCCCAAGATGGTTGATTGTAGAAAAACTTGGAAAGACTTATATGGGATAAAGAAGATGAAATGAGCAGAACCAAAAGAAAATTCTATACAGTAACAACAACATTGTTTTTAGACTAACTATAAGTGACTAAGTTACTCTGAGAATTAAGAACACTTAAATCAGCTGCAAAGGATCTGTGAAAGATGCTCCCTACCTTCAGAGAAAGAACTGATGAATAAAAGTGTGCAGAGTATGGTTTTAAACATAATTGTGATGTATTTCTGGCCAGTGGACCCAGGTGGTTCTGGAGAAAAAAAGTAAAGCTGATGATCTTGCATAACTCTTCCACTCCCTTTTTCAAATCCAAATTCATTTATATGTCATGGCATTACCTCCCTGATATCATGGTTATCTTTGAGAATGAAGGACAAACAATAATCTCTATGAGTAGGAACTGTCCCACTAAGGACCAGGCAATACAACTTGCTTCCTTTGGCATCTTGGGGTTCACAAATATCTTTCCTTTCCTTTTTTTTTTTTTAGCAAACGTACATCTATCCAGATTTCTTTTTTTCTTTTTTGCTGAGACAATTGGGGTTAAGTGACTTGCCCAGGGTCACACAGCTAGGAAATGTTAAGTGTCTGAGATCAGATTTGAACTCAGGTCCTCCTGACTTCAGGGCTGGTGCTCTATCCACTGCGCCACCTAACTGCCCCTCCAGCTTTCTTTTTAAAAAAATTATTTATTTGTATTTTCCCCAGTTATACATAAAATGGCATTCTTTTGATTATATGTGTATGGTTTTTTTTAACATATTTCCTTATGAATCCTATTGGGAGAGAAAAATCAGAACAAAAGGGAAAAACCTTGAGAGAAAAATAGAACAGAAAAAGAGAAGGAAATGTGAACATAGCATGTGTTGTTTTGCATTCAGTTTTCATAGTTCTCTCTCTGGATATCCATGGCATTTTCCATCCAAAGTTTATTGGAATTGTCTTGAATCACTGAACTGCTTTGAAGAACCAAGTCTGTCATAGTAGATCATCACACAATCTTGTTGTTACTGAGTAAAATGTATTGGTGGTTCTGCTCATTTTTCTCAGCATCAGTTCATATACTTGTCTTTCTAAAAGGCCATGCTTTAAGCCCAGATCACCCTGGTTCACACTGACTGGCCAACAAAAGGTCCTAGGCCAACAAAAGGTCCTAGGCCAACATCCTTTGGTCTTGGGAATGTAAATAGTAATTGTTATTTTGACCAGAAAACCTGAGGATCCTCCTCTTCCAGATTGATTCTTTTTAAAAAAACTAAGTAAAAAGGTCATTTTTTGCCTCATTTCTTTCTTACCCAGCCTTAATTAATATTGCCTCAGTCAAAATGAGATCAGTTATAGACCTTAGTTTTAAAAGGTCAAGATCTACCATTGTATCCAGGGCCATCTCAGGTCATCCTGATCTAAAATCTGAGCACTGGATCTAGGTGGTTCTAGAGGAGAATATGCAAGATCTCCAGCTCTCACTCACTCAAAGCTAATTCACTTGCAGGTCTGCAGGTTTGGGCAGCATTTCCCTTGAGAATGATGGACAAACAAAAGCACAACTAAACAGCAGCAATAACAACACGCACCTTTCTTTCCCTCTCGTCTCCCTCCCATCTACTCTCTTTTTCTCTTTCTCTCTCCCTGTCCTCCCTCACTCTCCCTCTTCCTTTCCCTCTCTGCCTTTCCCTTTCTCTTCTTTCCCTCTCTCCTTCCCTCCCTCTCTCCCTCCTCCCTATTTTCCTTTCTGTCTCTGTCTCTGTTTGTGTCTCTTCCTTTCTCTATTTCTCTCTCTGTCTGTTTCTCTCTCTCTCTCTCTCTCTCTCTCTCTCTCTCTCTCTCTCTCTTTCTCTCTCTCTCTCTCTCTCTCTTTTTCTTTCTGCGTGTGTGTATGTGTTTTGAAATGGTGACCTTCTCTAGTGTGAGATGAAAAGGGAGGGAGATAATTTCAAACTTAAAATACATCAAAAAATTAAATTAAATTAAAAAGATTACATTGGTTTGCCTCATGCATTATTAATGTTTACTTCCTTGTGCATTAACCTAAGGAGTATAACCAGAGTATCTCTATGTAATTAGAGTGTATGGAGATAATTTAGCCTTGTGGCCCTGTGTGAATGGAATTCTATATGGAATAAATGTTGGATTCATGCAACTTCTGGTTTAAGGATGGCCATGTCTAAGAAATATCAAACCTTTACTCTTTCAATAAGTCCTAGCCAGAGTATTTCTTTCCCTCTCTCCTCTCGCCTCCAAAAATCTTTTCCTTATTTTATCTCCCCTCTTCAATATTTTCCTTTTCATGTCACCCTTTGCTTCTCCTCCTTCTTTCAAATTATGATTACCATGTATGTTTACAACTCTTCAGAAATAGAGGGGATCTCAGCAGTCCTTCTTCACTCTTCTTTATTCCCTTAGATTCAACAATTGCCTTTGTCTTATCTACCCCATCTCAACAAAGTCTTTTCAGTCTATCTTCTCTCCAATCTAAATCTACAAAAGAATTATGGATCTTTTCTACAGGACACTTAATGAGTGGTCCCCAAACTTTGCTTGAAAATTTCCATGCTTGGTATCTCATTGCCATCCAAGGAACTTCATTTCTCTTTTGTAAAGCTCCATTGGTTAGGGAAATTTTCATTACATCTAACATAAGTGTGTCTCTCTTCAGCCTCTACCTACTCCTTCTAACATTGCTTCCTGGGGCCAAGAAGAATAAATCAAATATGTCTTTCATATGACAGACCCCAAAATATTGAGAATGTTGTCATATTGGTGTTGATGCCAGTTATAAATACTTAATGCAGGCAATTGGAGGATTCTTGCTTTGTTCCAAATCCTGAATTTTGGTGATTGGCCCAAGAGAATCAAGGGGAACCAAAAAAATTGATATTCTTGATGTGGGGTAGCTGAATTTTTAAAAAGAGTAATTATATTATATTACAATTAGTTTCCTCTTGTAATCCTTTGTGCTTTATTTTATACATTTAAAAGTGCTGAGAAGGGATCTAAAGGCTTCACTAGAACTAAAGGGTTCATGAAACACACTCAAAATGTTAAGAATCTTGTGTTGGATAGATAGATGGCCCAGATCTACTTTGATGAAATCAAGAGATATAAATGTAAGGTGTAAAGTCTTACACTTTTATGTAAAAGCAAGTTTCTCAACTTGAAAAGGTACAACTAGAAAGTGATTTCTTTGAAAAAAAAAGATCTAGAAGTTTTCTTGTTTTTTTGGGATTGGTGAGGGTTTTTTTTTTTGCAAACTTTGCAAGCTCAATACAATCCAACAATGTGATGTGACAGGCCGAAAAATAACAATTAAATTTTACGTACTATAGAGTTGCAAAGTGTTGAGAATGAGAGATCTCAACAGACGTCATTCTCTGCCCTGATCAGAACAAATCTAGAGTGTTGTGTTCAATTTTGGAAGCTATAATTTATGAAGAATACTGATAAAGTGGAAGATTGCCAGAGGAGAGAGATCAGAACAATTAGCCCATTGGAGATCATGCCATATAAAAATTGGCCAAAGGAACTTGAAATATTTGACAAGAAGATATGACTTAATCTCCTAAATTTTCTGGATATCTCCTTCTGGATGTCCCATAGATATACCAAACACATGTTTATAATAGAATTTGTTATATTTTCCCCTTAAACACACTATACTAATTTCCCTATTTCTGTTCAAGCTACCACTTTTTTGCCCATTATCTAGCTTCACAATCTCAGAGTCAAGTGAAAATCTTTATTGTCCTTATCTCTGTAGTTTTAATAATCTGCTATGTCTTATCCATCCAACCTCAACAAAATCATTTGCATCTCAGTCAAACATTTGTTAAATACCTACTATGCACCAGGTATGGTGCTAACCCCTAAAGATGCAAAAAGGGGCAAAAGATAGTTCCTGAACATAAGAAATTCACAATGTATTGGGAAAAACAACAACAATAGTAAAAAAAAAACACTTCCAAGATATGCACAAACATGCCATATACAAGATAGATAACAATTAATTGTGAGAAAGAAGGCATTAAAATTAAGAGGGGTTGAGAAGAGTTTACGATGGAAAATGGGATTTAAATTAAGATCAAAGGAAGCCAAGGAAGGCAGTAGGCTGAGATGAGGAAAGAAGGCATTCTAAACATGAGGGACAGCCAGAGAAAATGTAGAGGGAAAAGATGAAGTGTCATATTTATGGAACAACAAGGAGATCACTGTTACTGGTCCAAAGGGTATTTGTTTGAAGTAAGGTGAAGAACACTAGAAAATGAGAAGATTCAGATTAGGAAGACTTTGAATGCTAAAGCACTTTTATATTTAATCCTGGAAGCAATAGGGAGTCACTAGAGTTCATTGAGTAGAGGAGTGACATTATCAGACTTGTATTTTAGAAAAATGATGTTAGTGGCTGAATGGAAGATGTATTGGAGTAAGGAAAGACTTTAAGAAGACAGATGCACAGCCATTTATTGCTATAGTCCAGGCAGGAGGTGATGAGAACCTGTACCTGAGTTGTGGCAGTGTCAGGGGAAAAAATGGGACATACTTAGATAGTTATTACCAAGGTCTAATCAACAAGTCTTGATGACGTATTGGATGACCAAAGACAGTGAGAAGTAGAAGATGACACTTAGGTTGTGAAGGATTGAGAAAATGTTCTTAACATCAACAGGGAAGATAGAAGAGGGAAATGGTTTAGAAGGAAAGATAATGAGTTCTGTTTTGGACATATTGAGTTTAAGATGATTACTGAGTATCTTAAAGCTGAAATGTCTGAAAGGCAGTTGGAGGTCAGCAGAGAGGTTGGGGCAGGATAAGTAGATTTGAGAATCATTAGCATTGAGATTATAATTAAATCCATGGGAATTAATGAGATCACCAGGTGAAGTAGTACAGAGAGAGAAAAGAAGAGGGTCTATGGCAGAACCCTGAAGGACACCTATGGTTAGAGGGTGTGATCTGGGTAATGATTCAGCAAAGAAAGCTGAGAAGAAGAGGTTAGATAAGCAAGAGAATAACCAGGGGAGAGTGGTACCCTGAGGAGAAGATAATTAAAAGGAGAATAAGGATTGAAAAAAGATCACTGGATTTGGCAACTAAAATCATTGGTAACTTAGGAAGGAGAGTTTGGTGCAATGGTAAGGTCAAAACCTGGATTGTAGATGATTAGGAGGAGAGTGAGAAGAGAGAAAGTTGAGGCACGTATCATCAATGACATTTTTAGGAGCTTAACTACAAAGGGCAGAAGATATATATATAATAATATTAAACAGGGATGAAAGGATCAAGTAATTTTTTTCCCCAAGACTGAAGAAGCATGAGCATATTTATAGGCAGAAGGGAATGAATCAGTAGAGAAATCGAGAAGTTAAAAATAATAAAGTGAGGGGGTAACACAGGGGGTAATCAACAGGAGAAGATGGAATAAAATGATATTGCTTGAAGAGGTAGCTAAGTTAACTTTGGTAAGGGCACGTTCTATCTCATGTGAAATAAGAGTGAAGGAAAAAAAAATAAGAGTGAAGGAAAAGATGATAAGAAAAGACATGTGAGTGATATAAAATGAGAAGAGGAAAAAAGAGGGACCTCACAGAAATATCTCGTGTAAATACATATATGTGTGCATATGCATGCATATGTATGTGTGTGTATGTATATGCATTTATATTCCATTTTTTCATAGTTAATTTCCTGTTGAGCCTCTCATTAGAATGAGTGCCTTAAGGATGGGGACCACCTTATACCTTTCTTTGTATAGCTAGTACTTTGGACAGTGCTTGGTATATAGTAATCATTTAATAGATGCTTATTGACTGACTTACTAACATCTAGGTTAAATTTATTTCTTTGTCATTTTTACTTATTATTCCTACTTCAAGCCACTAGAACTAGATGTTACTGCCTTGTGAGATAGCTTGTTCTCTGAACTTGTTGGGTCCCCTTCTGATTTCTCTGCATTTATTTTTTTTACAAAATTTTCTCTGATCATTTTGAACTAGACAAACACAAACAAACACTAACATCTCTACATTAGGGGGGGAACAGAAAAAAAGTATTGCATATGAAACTATAGGTTTCATCTCATGGAAGATTTATTTGTTTTTTAAGTTAAGTATATACTCAAATAAACATTTTGCATTCCAAAGCTGTCTTGTTTGTGTATAAAGTGGTGTATTTTTCTCATATAGGGATTTTTATTTATATAAAAGAATGTTTA
The DNA here is from genome assembly GCA_023553655.1 of Myrmecobius fasciatus. NCBI lineage: Eukaryota > Metazoa > Chordata > Mammalia > Dasyuromorphia > Myrmecobiidae > Myrmecobius > Myrmecobius fasciatus. Next base: position 200,143 of record JAJPUD010002023.1, on the reverse strand, counting down.
GAAACAAAGACAATTAGGAGAGATATGCTTTGAACTAGGCAAACACAAAGAAACATAACATTTCCATGTATAGGGAAGAACAGAAAAAAATATTGCATATGAAACCATAGCTCTCATCTCATGGAGGGTTTTTTTTTAAGTTAGCTATCTATTCAAATAAACTTTTTGCATTCTGAAGTTTTCTTGCTTGTCAGTTTAGAGTGATGTGTTTTTTTCATATGGAAAGTTTTTTTTCATAGAAGAGAAACAAAGAAAATTAGGAGAGATATGTTTTGAATTAGACAAACACAAACACTAACATTTACACATAAAAGAGAGAACAGAAAAAAGGATTACATATGAAACCAGAGATCTCATCACCTGGAAAGGTTGTTTGTTTGTTTTTTTTTAAGTTAAGTATCTATTCAAATAAACTTTTTGCATTCCAATGCTGTCTTGTTTGTCAGTATAGAGGTGTTTCTTTCTTATATAGGAAGCTTTATTTATACAAAAGAACATTCACAAAGAGTTCTGAGAGATACATTGAAAAAAAGAAAACTATCCCTCAAAGAGGCATTCATTCACAATGAAGTATCAGCTAGATAGTGTAATCGAGCTAGAGTGAGGAAGACGTGAAATCAGATCTAGTCTCAGACACTCATCACTTGTAACCCTGAGCCATTCATTTAAACTCTGTGTGTTCTATATGAGTAAAATGGTGCTGATAATAATAAATAACATCTACTTCCCAGGGTTGTTTGGAAGATAAAATAATATATTTGTAAAGTATCTTACAGACCTTAAAGTGCTATATAAGTGCTAGCTATTATGGTATAAGTGTCCTGTTTCCTAGCATCTAATTTACGCATAACTGATAGGATGATTTTAAAACTGATAATTGGAAAACCTTATTACTTACACCTATTTGATGGCTATATAACAACTGTAATGCACATTTGTGTACCAACTGAAAGAAACATAGATCTTCATTTCTTATATAATAGAAGTTGAATCATTTCATCTAAGAAACTATGCTTTAGAGAAGGTTTGAAATGTTTGTGGCAGCCTTTTTGTAGTGGCAAGAAAATGGAAACTGAGTGGATGCCCATCAGTTAGAGAATGACTGAATAAGTTATGGTCTATGAAGATTATGGAATATTATTGTTCTATGAGAAACGATCAGCAGGATGATTTTGGAAAGGCCTGGAGAGACTTATATGAACTGAAGCTAAGTGAAATGAGCAGAACCAGGAGATCATTGTACATGGCAACAGCAAGATTATATGATGATCAATTCTGATGGATGTGGCTATTTCCAACAATGAGAGATTATTAAGGACAGTTCCAATGATCTTGTGATGATGAAAGCCATCTATACCCAGACAGAGGACCATGGGAACTGAGGATGAATCATAAGATAGCATTTTCAGTCTTTTTGTTATGGTTTGCTTGCATTTTATTTTCTTTCTCATTTTTAAACTTTTGTATCTGATTTTTCTTGTGCAACAAGATTTAACATTATTTTGTATTTAACACATATTTTTATCATGTTTTACATATATTGGATTACATGCCATCAGGGGCAGGGATGGGAGAAGGAAGAGAAAAATTGGAACACAAGGTTTTACAAGGGTAAATGTTGAAACATTATCCTTGCATATGTTTTGAAAAAAAGTCTTTAAAAATAAAAAATTGCAAAAAAAAGAGAGAAGAAGGTTTGGTCAAGACCAAATTCTGAGAAAAAAAAACAAAACAGATTTTTAAGTGGATCTGAGAAGAGTTCATTATAATAAGTGACTTCAAAGGTGGATCACAGGAAGATCTCTCTTCTGGATGAGGAGATGATTGTAGGAAAAGCTTTTTTTTGCCAGAGCTGTGTATAGGGAACATATTCTACTTTTACCCTTTCCTGCACTGAGATCTACTACCTTAAAGATAGCTCTCAGAACCCAGTTAAGGGATAAAACTTGGAAAGGCTCTGAAATATGAGGGCTGAGTAATTCAATCAACAAGTTTTTATTAAGAACCTACTATGTGCCAGGCACTGGGCTAAGCAATAATGATGTAAAGAAAGGCAAAAACAAAAATAACAACTCAGCCTCTGCTCTCAAAGAGTTTATAGTCTAATGGAAGACACAACATGCAAATAACTGTGTACAATTAAGCAATATACAGGATAACATAGAAATAATAAAGAGTAAACTAAGCATTAGTATCAAAGGGATTTGGGAATTGCGTCCCATAGAAGGTTGGATTTTAGCTAGGACTTGAGGGAAGTCAGGGAAACCAGAAGGTGGAAATAAAGATAGAGAAAATTTTAGACATGGTGTTTAGTGAGTGAAAAATGCCTGGAGTCTTGAAATGGGATATCTTGGATGGGCAAAAAATAGGAGATCAGGGTCAGTGAATCACAAATAACATAAGCAAGTTGGTTGGTTGATGTCCTTTGTTCTCAAAGAAACCAAAATGACATCACTATGTTGGGGTCAAGGGACAGTACATCTAACTCTGGCTGATCAGACTAACACAGATAAGAAGGCTCTACCACAGATTGGGCACAAACAATACACATGAATATTTAGAATGGAGATGTAAAAATTTATGCATCTTGGATTTTTTCAGGTACTTCAATTTTGCTTTTTTCATAGAGCACAGCACCTTCTTTGATAAGGGCACACCATGCTGGGTAATCCTATTCCAGTGTCTCCCATGTCTCACAATTAGTTCCAGAATCCTTCAGAGAAACCTTCTGAAAGTCCTTGTATCACTTCTGATGCTCCAAGTGAATGCTTGTTTTTTGAGTTCCCCTTAATTTTAATTTTTCTAGGCAAATGTCTGTTTAGTACATAACAACATGACTAGACTATCAGAATTGCACTCTCTGCAGTAGAGTTTGAATGTTTGGAAGTTTAGTTTGAGAAGGGATCTCAGTATCTGGTACCTTATCCTATCAGGTGATCTTCAGCATCTTCCTAAGACAATTCAGGTGGACAAGATTCAGTTTTCTGACACAGCACTGGTAGACTGTTCAGTCATACAGCAATGAACATAATGGCTCGGTAGACTTTCAGTTTGGTAGGCTATCTAATACCTCTTCCACTTTACTTTCTTATCATCTATGTGTACATCTCTGGAAAATATGCCATCAAGAAAAGTGAACTTATCCACAACATTCAAAATTTCTCCATTTGTTGTAATTGATGGTTCCACTTATGGATGGTGTGATGCTGGCTGATGGAGAACCTCTTGTTGCCTTGGTGTTAATTGTCAAGCAATAATTAGAACAAGTGGCAGAGAATTGATCTTGTACTCTGTTGTATCTCAGCTTCAGAGGCTTCATTGAATATACAATCATTTGTGAACAAAAAGCCACTCAAACTTTCCCTCTACTTTAATCTTGGCTTGTAGTTTTTTCAACTTAAATCATTCACTGTCAGTGCAATAACTGATTTTAATATTGTTTTTGTCCTCATTGAGGGTATCTAAAAATATCATTAAAAAGCATGGGAACAAGTACACAGCCTTACTTCATTCCATTGGTGACTGGAAAAGCCCAAGACCATTGTCCATTACCCAGAACCCCGGAAAATATGGAAGTGACATACAATACTGATGAACTTCTCTGAGCAATTAAATTTTCCATCATATTAGGCAGAAGGCATAAAGTATAAGAATAATGAAAAGTAAGGGTGGGGAAGAGCATAAATTATGAAAGACTTTACAAAATGGAGGATTTTATGTTTGATCCTAGAGGAGAAAGGAAACTACTGGAATTTGTTGAGTGAGAGTGACATGGTCAAATGTTCACTTTAGGAAAATCACTTCTAAGAAGTGGAGAGAGACTTTAGACAGAGAGACCAACCAGCAGGGTATTCCATTATTGATGATTACACTCCACCTAGTTTAAAAGCAGGGGAGGGCTTTTGGAAGAAAGATATAATGAGTTCTGGTTGAAACATGTTGAGTTTAAGATGTCTACTAAACAATCCAGTTAAAGATGTCCAAAAAGAATCCGGAGATGTAATATTGGAGGTCAAGTGAGATGATAGAATTGAATAATTAGAACTGAGAATCATCAGCATAGAGATAACAATTAAATCCATAATAATTGATGAGACAATCAAATATGAAAAGAGAAATGAAGAGGACCTTGGGCAGAGCCCTAGGGGTTCTATTTTGCTAAAAGAACTCAAAATTGCCTTGGAAATCCAGAAGAGAAGGGACACATAGCATTGAGTTATGGTCCTATATAGGAGAGCAAAGACCCAGAATAGTAGTAATCACACACATAAGTGAATTTACAGACATTAAGATCAGCAATCCAGATTTGTGAGCTGCTAGCCACAGGTTTTTACTACTCACACATTTTCATACTGTGGTTTTGTAAGTTTGTAAGTGACTACTCTACAACAAAGAGAAAATATGCATCAGTGAGAAAGTACAGCCTAGGTTTATAGGAAGCATGTTATGTTTTAATTACTTTTGTTTCATCTTCTGTTTAACAAACATTTCTACTTAAAAGTTAATGGGGCTGCAGTGGCTGATTTTTTTTGTTAATACAAAGAGTACTAAGAAAGTTCAGGAATAAATTTGTGAATAGCAGTTGTATATGCCCTTGGTTGGTTGGTTGGTTGGTTGTTGCCCTATATTCTCAAAAAAGGACCAAAAAGATATCACCATATTAGAGTTACGGTGTGTCTGGCTATGGCTAATCAGATCAATACAAGCTTAGAATGCTTTGCCACAGGTCAGGCACAAATAGTCCTTATGAACATTTGGTAGAGATTCTCCATTAAGCATCTTGCAGTTCTTCTGAGCTACTTTTCTGTTTTGATCATTTAGCACAGAACTTTTTCTGATGAGGGCACAGCATGCCCATGGTAAGCCGTGTGCCAGTGTCTCCCTTGTCATGCAAATAATACTAAACTTCTTAAGAGAAACTTTGAGAGTGTCCTTGTGTTACTTTTTCTGACCACCACTTGAATACTTGCCCTGTGTGAGCTCGCCATAAAATAGCTTTTTTTGGCAAGAGCACATTTGCCATTCTAACCACGAGCTCAGTGGAATAGAGTTGTGCTCTCTACAGTAGAGTTTGATTGCTTGGAAGTTTAGTTTGAGAAAAAACCTCAGTATCTGGTATTTTATCCTGCCAAATGATCTTCAGAGTCTTCCTAAGACAATTTAAATGGAAGTGATTCAGTTTCCTGGCACGGTACTGGTAGACTGTCCAGATTTCATAGACATACAACAATGAGGTTAGCACAACAGCTTTGGAGACCTTCTGTTTGGAAAAAAAGGCTAATACCTCTTCTCTCCCACACTTTTCCTTGGAACCTTCCAAACACTGAGCTAGCTTAGGCAATGCATGTGTCAACCTCCCCAGAAAGTGTACTTATCTACAGCATTCAAAGCTTCTCCATTTGCTGAAACTGATGCTTTCAAGATGTGGATAGGGTGGCAATGGCTGATGGAGCACCTGAATTTTCTTGATGTTGTTAGCCAAAATTAACACAAGAAGCAGAGAATTGATCCAGCAATATAGGGGGTATGCCCTTTCTGTAAATTGCATGAGGATATGAACTCTTCTAAAATAAGTTACATATAATAATTGGACTCTGATTAACAAAGCTCTCACAGAGGATGAGAGGATGCTAAATAAGGTTGAAATGATTTTTATTAATGAGAGAGTGTTTGTAGACAAATTATTAGAACAGGATCGGAATAAAAAGCCATCTGAGGTACCAGAAACACTTACAGATGGTAATAGACCTCCTCATTGCATAGTGTATAACATTATGTTATGGTGGAACCATGGATATAGTTAGAAATTTTCTTAGCAAGATCATGTTTCACTCTCCTCCCCACTATGAAAGCTGTATGGAATAGTTGAGTCAGAACTGTAGCCAAAGCTTTATAATATTGACAAGTACCCAAAGTGGATAAAACAATACATTGTGAGAAAATTCTGAAGGCACAGATTTTGAAACTATGCAATATATGAATATGACAAAATATGAAATCACATGGCAAAGATCTCTGCAAAAACTAGAAAGGTGATTTGGTCATGGTGGGATAACATGGAAAAATATGCTGAGCTAATTTCATTATTCAATAAAAAGGTAGACTGAGTCGGTACTCAAGTTGACAGTCAACTTTAAAGGCTGATGGTGAAAAGATAATCTGAGGAAACTGATGCAATTAGAATGGGGAGCAAGTGTGCAAGGATACAATATGCCTCTGAGATGTAAAAACATATTTAAATGGACTTTATTATGGAAGATTAAGGCTGACAGATTTTGATGAGTTGTGCAAGACAGTAAACCAGTTTAAATGTTATTTTCAACTGAAAAAGAGTAATGAAAATTCAGCTTAATCTAACTTCAAGATGTTTTCCAGTGTATAAATAGGGATGACATCTAATGATTCAGAATCAAGAGCAAGAACCTACAAAACATTATTTTCACAATCCTAATTTCTCCCTTAATTCTATCCCCCTCTTCCAAGAAACCTCCCTTCTATCATATTAATCTATTTTAAACCCCCCCATATTGACATGTTAAACATGTATATCTTATTTCATAAATTGCTTAAAAAATAAGAAGTGTGCTCACCATCATTTCTCCGAAGATGTGCCTGGTTTATTGCACTGGGAAGAATAAGTTTTTCAGTTGTTTTTCTTTATGATGTCATGTTTCTTGGATAAATTGCTCTCCTGATTCTGCTCATCTCATTCTATATCTATTCATATAAGCCTTCCCAAGTTTTTCTAATCCCATTCTTTTCATAATTTTTTGTGGCAAAACAATATCTCATTAAGTTATATGACATAAGTTCCAATGATCTTGTGATGAAGAGAGCTGAACTGAATGTGGGTCACAACATAATATTTTCACTCTTTTTGTTGTTGTTCACTTGCATTTTGCTTTCTTACTCATTTATTTTCCTTTTTGATGTGATTTTTCTTGTGCCTCAAGAGAATTGTATAAATATGTTTACACATATTGGATTTAACATATATTTTAGCATATATAACATATATTGGATTTCTTGCCATCTAGGGGAGGGGGTGGGGGAAAGGAGGGGAAAATCTTAAACACAAGGCTATGCAAGGGTCAATGTTGAAAAATTATTCATATATATATATATATTGAAAATAAAAAGCTTTAAAAATTAAAAAAAGTTTATATGGCATAATTTGTTCAGTCATTCCCTGTTAATAAGTACCCTTCAGTTTTTTTTCAGTTTGCTGGAAAAAAAACAACTGTTGCTATAAATATTTTATGCATATAGATCTTTTCACTCTTTCTCTTATTAAAAGGTATGCAAAATTTAGTGACTTTGTGGATATAGATCCAAATTGCTTTCCAGGATTATTAGGCTAGTGTTAAGCTCCATCAACAGTATATTAGTGTGCCTATCTTTTCATATCTTCTCCAACAATTGTCATTTTCTTTTAAAAAATCATTTTTTTTACAATCTGAAGCATGTGAAGTGAGACCTCAAAGCTATTTTAATTTGCTTCTCTCTTATTGTGATTTATCTCCCCCAATTCATGCAGCCAACCTCCTATGTCTAATTTTTTTTTTATCTGTGGATTTCAGACTACTTTTTGCTTTAAAGTCTCAGTTCAATTGTTTCTTCTATAAAACCTTATATAATGCTGTTCTCTCCTTTTGGAAAGTGTCTTCTCCTTCCTCTAAGGATGTTTCCTGGATCTCTCTTTGGTGTCTATCATTGAGGCAGAGATCTCTTCTTAATTGTGCATAAGAAACCCAAACTAAAAATTTGGAGCTTTGGGCCAATTAAAGTTGCACATAATATGCTTCTAAATAAACTTTGTTATTTGTGTTGTGAAACTAATATAAGAAGTAGCCAAGGCAAACTCCATCAAGCAGATGGAGAATTACCTATATACTGGCTTACATTTAAATTTTCATCTTATAAATTTCTGCTCTTTGTGGAAAAGTTTCAGTAGGTTATACATGTTGTAACTCTCCCAGGAGATTGTGAGCTGCCTGTGGGCAGGTACTGTGCCCACTTAGATTTTTAAATCTATGTATTATGCTAGGTATAGTAACTTGTACACAAAGTGTCTCATAGGGATGGATCTGGGACATCTAAATTCCCTTCACTAACAATAGATTTAGTCTTTTTTTTCTCTCTGATGACCATAGCTAAACATGAAGCATCTCGTCACCGGTAGGCTGGCCATTTGAAGATTAATTCTTTGGCCATGGCTGGCAACTGGTGAAATGAAGAAAAAGACAAAATGGCCCTCGGTCCCGTGTACTCTCCTTTGTGTCACTTGTAAACACTCTTCCACACTATTTATAGTGTAGACAGTGGACCCTTCCTGTCAAATCCATGCTGGAGACCATGGAGCCAGCGATCTCTCATTTCTTTGGCACACATGTTTATTGATGATGTGGATTAAACTTTAATCATATTGCACAGTTTCAATTTCCAATTGAAATTGAAAGTCTGATTCTCTGCATGGGTTTTTATTGCCTTCCACTTATGCTGCTGATGAAAGTGATCGGAGGGGAGCCATCTTCCCGAGCCTCAGGTGGGATGATTCTGTCATAAATCAAATTAATATCGCAACATCCTGGGCTGTGAGTGAAGATGGGAAAAACACAACAGAAGATGAGAGGAGTGAAGAGCAATTTGGTGAGTGTGGAACCTCATCATCAGCATGCACAGAGATGAATACGGGACCTCTGCAGGCTGCCAGTGGAGGGCAGAGCTGCTTTGTATGGCACAGAGTCAACGCTGAGATACTGGGAGTTTATCCTGAAGGGGAAAAGTGATATCAGAGTGCAGACACCGAAGCAGGGAACAAAATTATTATAACCTCCTCATTTAACCTGTGAGCTGATAACATTAGGAAACATATATGAAAGGACAGCCTACCAGGAGCAAAGTGGTAAAGGGGAGGGGCACTGACTCTAGATCCACTCTAAAGATTTGATTTCAGATTTCACCGGGGTTCAAATTTCTAGCTTTTTCTAGTCTAACCAATCATTTCAACCTCCAGGGCCTCATTTTCAAATCTGTTAAAATGAAAGGGATTAGACTCAGTGACTTGTGAGGTCCCTTCCTAGGGCTAGACATATGATACTAGGATAATCAAAAACATTCTTTCCATGGAGTTTGGGTTCCAGACTGAGATACTTGCTTTGTAACATCACAAACCGGATGTCTCATTGGCATTTCAAATCCATCATGTTCAAAACATGTTCAAATTATCTTTATTTTTTAACTTTCCTGTTCCCTATTTCCTTTTAGTCATCAGGCTTTCATCCTAGATGTAATCCTTAACTCCTTGTTCTCGCTCACCCTTCCCCCTTCTAATATGTTCTCAAATCTTGTGGTTTCAATCTCCACAATATTGCTCATATATCCCCCCCCTTTTCTGTACCTATACAGCTACCATACATGTAAGTAAGTAGGTGGGCCAGCGAATAAAGCACTGAGTCAAGAATAAGGCTCAGATACTAGCTATGTGACTTTAAGCAAGTCAATTAAATGCCATCTGCCTCAACCTCCTTATATGCAAAATGAGTATAATATTAGTGCCTACTTCTTAGAATTGTTTTGGAGATGAAAAAGCTAATATTTGAAAAATACTACCAAGTGGCAGGTATGTAGTAAGCACCCAATTAATGCTTGTTCCCTCACCTAATATAAGTCCTTATCACTTTGTATTTTGACTATAACAATGACTTCTTAATTGTCTCCTTGCCTGAAATCTCTTCCCATTCCAATAGATCTTCCATTCAGATGCCAAAATTATTTTCCTAAAGTACAGCTCTAATCATGTCACAAAACACAATCAATCAATCAACATTAATGGCTTCCAATTATGAATCAGTGTAAATATAAAATACTATCTTTGGTTTTTTAAGAACTTGACCCCTTCCTACCTTTACAGTCTTCATTCACCTTACCCCGTCCCATGCATTCTTTCTCTCTCTCCTACCAGCCACTTCATTTCCTCTCAGCATTAGCACAGGCTCTCCTCTTCCATGGAACTCTCTCCTTCCTCATGTCTCTCTCCAGACTTAAGTTTCAGATGATTTCCTATCTTCTTCAAGAAGTCTTCCTCAGGCCTCTCTTTTTTCTTCTCTCTATCTCCAATTGCATACAATTATATGTTGTTTCCTACATTAGACTGTTAGATCCCTGAGAGCAAGAATAGCTTTTTTCTTTCTTTACTTTCTCAGCACCCACTATGTTGCAGGCATCTTAGCGGGATGATTAATAAATGCTTATTTATTTGACTTCATTTGGCTTCCTTGAAGACTGGGCTTCAATCTGATCATCTGCAAGAGGCATTTGTCATCACACTGCTACTGTATCCTCCTTGGGATTATTTCCATTTGCACTGTATGCATCTTATAATATGCATATGTATTGTTCAGGAGAAATAGCACCTCTGGAGTGAGGATTACAGAGCTCTTTTTAGGCTTACTCATCCACTTGTAATCTAAATCTCACTATGGTTCCAAGAAGCTATAGTATGCATAGCAATTATAACCCAACAAAACCATCTTGACAGATGAGCTAAGCCAGCTTGAGAGTCACCAACAGGGCTCTATTGGTGAGTTAGGGAGACACTTTCCACAGTGGAATGAGTGGATGAGAATAATTTGTTCAAATGGTCATTATGGCAGGTGAAACAGACTCTGTAAAACACTTAGCACTCGGTCAGATATTGAAGACATCAAAGTCATCCACTACATCCTGGGGCCATTGCCAATTGTGTTTTTTTGTCTTGCCACTAGATGTCAATAACTCAAGAAGAGAGGGTGAAGTTGATGACTTTGTATAGCTCTGCCTCCAATAAATACAATTTCACACACAAGTCAAGATGTCATCTAAGATGATGCTCTTATAAAATGAAGGACAAAAAACAACATGTACTTACACGTACACAGCTATTTACAAGCTGTTTTGGAATGGGAGCTGCTTGGGACAGCTGGGGACAGGTGGGGACTTTGTTAGCTTGTTAGCTTGTACATGCAGTGCCTCACACATGCTAAGTCTTGACTAGAATTATTTTTAATAAATACTCATTCATAACTTTTATCTTTCGTCATCTAGATTTCCCCTGGTAGCCCACTTCCTAACCACACCAAGAGTCAGATCTTATGACAAAGAATTTAAAATAAAAGGAAAAAAGAAATACAGTTAGGAAAAACTCTGTCCAAAAATTCCATCCAAAAATTGGAATATTATGTTGCATGTCCATGGATCCCTCATTTCTGCAAAGTAATTAAGTGGGGAAGATGTCTTCTGATATCTCTCTTTTAAGGTACAAGCTTTTCTCTATAATTTTACAATATTCATTTGCAATCATTTTGTAGCTCTTGTTCTTTCCATTTACATTGTTACATTGCTTTCAGGCTCTGTTTACTTCATTTTGCATCAGTTCATGTAGCTCCTTTACTGATTTTTAAAATGTAATTATCTGTGCATTTTTATCTATTTCATACTGTTATTTTCCCATCACAGTTTTAATGTATCTCAGGCTATCATAAGAAATTAAATGGAAATTTTGGGGAGAGATTTGCAGAAATATGCAAAGGCTAGCAGATGACACAGAAAAAGCTCAGAAACTCAAAAAAGAATGAAATATATCTGTAATATTGTATAATATCAACATATCTTATCTTTTAATACCATAATAATTTAAACTTCTTCCCTGGTATGAAGGGAGGATTAAAGTTTACATGGGATGATACTTTATAATTCATTAGAATGTCCTCATTATTATGGCAGTTAGAAAGAGTATATATAGACAGAGGGTATGGGTGTGAGTTGAATATGAAGGGATAATATCTTTTTTTAAAAAAAAGATGAAATTAAGGGGTGAGAGAGGAATGTACTAGAAGAAAGGGAAAGGAAGAAGTGGAATGATGCAAATTATCTTCCATAAAGAAGCAAAAAAAGGTTTTACAGTGGAAGGGAAGAGGGACAGGAGAGGGTGAGTGAGTGAACTTTACTCTCATCAGAATTAACTCAAATGGGCAATAACATACATACTCAATAGGGGTATAGAAATCTGTCTTACCCTGGAGGAAAATAGGAGGGGGGTGGGATATGGCAAGAGGGCATGTTGGAAGAGGAAGTGGTCAGTAGCAAAACACTTTTGAGGAGGGATGAGGTGAAAGGGGAGAGAAAATAAATGGGGGGAATACAATTAGCAATAGTACTTGTATAAAAAATTTTGAAGCAAATTTCTCTGATGGAAAATTATTGTTCTCTAGGAAATGATGAGCAGGATGGTTTTAGAAAAAAACTGGAAAGTCCTCATGAATAAAGTGAAATACACTGTATCCAAAGTAATAGCAATGTTCTAGGGTGACTAGATATAAATGACTTTGTTATACTCAATAGTATAACCATCCACAACTACTCTGAAGGACTTATGATGGAAAATCTTATCCATACCCAGGAAAGGAACTGATTATGTTTGAATACAGATCAAAGCATTCTCTATTTCTCTATCCCTTTATTTTTAACTTATTTTTAAAAGGTTATTATTTTCATTAGGGAGGGAGATTACGTTTTCTTTAATAACTTGACTTTTACCCCAGCTTTTGGGATAAGTACTCACTATTCAGCAAAAACTGCTGGGATAATTGGAAACTAGTGTGGAAGAAATTAAGGCTGGACCCACACCTAACACCGAACACCAAGATAAGATCTAAATGGGTTCATGATCTAGATATAAAGAGTGATGTTATAACCAAATTAGAGGAACATGGGATAGTTTACCTCTCAGACCTGTGGAGATGGAATAAATTTATGTCCAGGGAAGATCTGGAACTCTTAATTGAACACCAGATAGATAATTTTGATTATATTAAGTTAAAAAGTTTCTGTACTAACAAAACTAATGCAGACAAGATTAGGAGGGAAGCATCAAATTGGGAAATCATCTTTACATTTAAGGGTTCTGATAAAGGTTTCATTTCTAAAATACATAGAGAATTGTCTCATACTTATAAGAATTCAAACCATTCTCCAATTGATACATGGTCAAATGATATGAACAGACAATTTTCAGATGATGAAATTAAAACTATTTGTAGTCATATGAAAAGGTGCTCCAAATCACTGTTGATCAGAGAAATGCAAATTAAGACAACTCTGAGATATTACTACACAGCTTTCAGATTGGCTAAGATGATAGGAAAAGATGATGAATGTTGGAGTGGATGTGGTAAGGCTGGGACACTGATGCATTGTTGGTGGAACTGTGAACGGATCCAGCCATTCTGGAGAGCAATTTGGAACTATGCTCAAAAAGTTATCAAACTGTGCATACCTTCTGACCCAGAAGCGTTTCTATTGGGCTTATATCCTAAAGAAATCATAAAGGAAGGAAAGGGCCCCACATGTGCAAGAATGTTTGTGGCAGCACTTTTTGTAGCGGCTAGAAACTGGAAACTGAACGAATGCCCATCATTTGGAGAATGGCTGAACAAATTATGGTATATGAATGTTATGGAATATTATTGTCCTGTGAGAAACGACCAGCAGGATGATTTCAGAGAGGCCTGGAGAGAATTGCA
>JAJPUD010002023.1:148731-181581 GCA_023553655.1 Myrmecobius fasciatus | reverse complement strand
TCATAGAAGGAATTTGGCAGTATACCTTCTGTCCCTATTTTCTCAAAGAGTTTGTATAGTATTGGAATTAATTGTTCTTTGAATGTTTGGTAGAATTCACATGTAAACCCATCTGGCCCTGGAGATTTTTTCTTAGGGAGTTGGTTAATAGCTTGTTCTATTTCTTTTTCTGATATGGGGCTATTTAAATAATTTATATCCTCTTCTGTTAACCTGGGCAATCTATATTTTTGTAGATATTCCTCCATTTCATTTAGATTATCAAACTTACTGGCATAAAGTTGGGCAAAGTAACTCCTAATTATTGCTCTAATTTCCTCTTCATTGGAGGAAAGTTTTCCCTTATCATTCTTGAGACTAACAATGTGATTTTCCTCTTTCCTTTTTCTTATCAAATTAACTAAAGGCTTATCTATTTTGTTGGTTTTTTTGTAGAACCAACTCTTAGTTTTATTTATTAATTCAATGGTTTTCTTATTTTCAATTTTATTAATTTCTCCTTTTATTTTTAGAATTTCCAATTTGGTATTTAACTGAGGGTTTTTAATTTGTTCTTTTTCTAGTTTTTTTTAAATAATAAGCCCAATTCGTTGATGTTTTCTTTCTCTATTTTATGCAAGTAAGCATCTAGAGATATAAAATTGCCCCTTATAACCGCTTTGGCCGTATCCCACAAATTTTGGTATGTTGTCTCCTTATTGTCATTCTCCTGGATGAAATTATTGATTGTGTCTATGATTTGCTCTTTCACCCATTCCTTCTTCAGGATTAGATTATTTAATTTCCAATTAACTTTTGGTTTATTGTCTCCTGGCCTTATATTGCATGTGATTTTTATTGCATTATGATCTGAAAAAGATGCATTTACTATTTCTGCCTTTCTGCATTTGATTTTGAGGTTTTTATGCCCTAACACATGGTCAATTTTTGTATAGGTTCCATGGACTGCTGAGAGACTCAAAGTAAACTCCCTACTGTCTCCATTCAACTTTCTCCATAGATCTATCATACCTAACTTTTCTAACAATTGGTTTATCTCCCTAGTTTCTTTCTTGTTTATTTTGTAGTTTGATTTTAATTCTGAGAGAGCAAGGTTGAGATCCCCCACTAGTATCGTTTGGCTGTCTATTTCTTCTTGCATCTCTCTTAATTTCTCCCCTAGGAATTTATGTGCTATTGCACTTGGTGCATATATATTTAGTATAGATATTGCTACATTATCTATGGTACCCTTTAATAAAATATAGTTTCCTTCCTTATCTCTTTTGATTAGATCTATCTTGGCTTTTACTTGATCTGAGATAAGGATTGCTACCCCTTTTTTTGTTCACCTAAAGCATAATATTTTCTGCTCCAGCCATTTACCTTCATCCTATATATGTCACTATGTTTTAGATGTGTTTCTTGTAGACAACATATTGTGGGATTCTGGTTTTTAATCCAGTCTGCTATCTGCTTCCGCTTTATGGGAGAGTTCATCCCATTCACATTCACAGTTAGAATAACTAATTCTTTATTTCCTGCCATCTTATTTACCCAAGTTATGTTTTCCCCTTTCCTTTCCCCTTTCTCCCTTCCTCCCTCCTCAGTACTTTGCTTTTGATGACCCCCTCCCCCAAACAATACTCCATCCTTTAAATCCTCTCCCCCTGTTTTTACTCCTTTCCCATGATTCTTCTATTTTCCCTTCTATTAGTTTGTCCCTTACTTTTCCTCCTTTCCCTCTTACTTCCCTCTAGCAACAGATAAGTTTCTATGTGAAAATCAAGTGTCTGATATACACTTTTAGAGCCCAACCTGATGAGAGTAAGATTTACACAATGCTCATCTCCCTCCCCTCTTTCTCTCAATTATACTAGGTTTTCTTTGCCGCTTCAAGAGATTTTACCTTGTTTTTAACCTCCTTTTTTTAGATCTTATTTTACCACTTTTCCCTTCTTTTCCCCATATGACAACCTTTCCCCCTCTAGTTCTCTTTTTCATATTATCAAAGTAATATCTAGTTCATTATACCCCCAAACTTTAAGTATCCCTCTAGTAAAAATAAAGTTCTCAAGAGTCTTTTCCTTTTTACCTTTTTATGCATCTCTTGAGTTCTGTGTTTGGATGTCGAATTTTTTGTTCAGATCTGGTCTTTTCATTAGAAATAGGTGAAATTCACCTATATCATTGAATGACCATCTTCTTCCCTGGAGGATAATGCTCATTCTAGCTGGATAGGTTATTCTTGCCTGTAATCCACGTTCCTTTGCCCTTCGGAATATCTGGTTCCAGGCCCTTTGATCCTTCAATGTGGAGGCTGACAGATCCTGTGTGATTCTAATTATTCATCCTCGGTATTTGAATTGTTTCTTTCTAGCTGCAAGCAGAATATTTTCCTTGGTGCTACAATCCTGAAATTTAGCCATGATATTCCTTGGGGTTTTAATTTTGGGGTCTCTTTCAGGAGGTGATCGGTGAATTCTTTCAATGGTGATTTTGCCTTCTGATTTTACAATCTCAGGGCAGTTTTCTTTCAGGATTTTCTGGAAGATAGTGTTTAGATTCTTTTTTTTTTCATCATGGCTTTCAGGAAGTCCAATAATCCTTAGATTGTCTCTCCTAGATCTATTTTCCAAGTCAGTTGTTTTTCCTAGGAGATATTTCATATTTTCTTCTAATTTTTCATTTTTTTTGTTTGACTGATTCTTGAAGTCTTATTCACTTGCATTTGTTCAATTCTTATTTTTAAAGTGTTGTTTTCTTCAGTTACCTTTTTAAGTTCCTTTTGTAACTGGCCAATTTGTTCATTGCACTCTTTTTCCACTTCACTAATTTTATTTTTCAATAAATTGGTGTCTTTTTCATATCTCTTTTGGAGGGCTTCTTGCACTGACTTCAGTTTATTTTCCCATTTATCCTCCAGCTCTCTTTTGAGATTCTGTATGCAATCTTCCAGAAATGTCTTTTGAAAAGGGGACCAGTGATGGTCCTTAATAACATCCTCTGAAGTTTTTTCTAAAGGAACCTCAGAATCTGGGGTCAGCCTTTCTGTGTCTCGATAAAAGCTGTCTATGGTGACAGCTCTCTTTTGCTTCTTCATTTTTTTTAAACAGCGTGTATATCTCTTTAAGGTTTGGAAAAACCTCGGCTAAAGCTCCTTGCCCTGGGGCAATTTGGTGAATTAATTTAAGGTGCTGGGCTGGTGGGGGCTAGGACTAAGTCTGAATTACTCCTTAAACAAGGCAAGTCTGCCAGAACACCTGCCCCCAATCCGAGCAGAGTGTCCCGAGTGCCTCAGATAAACTCCAGGTGTTTGGAGTTTGGAGTTTTTGCCACAATGAGCTAAGCTGAGTCCCACCCTCACATCCGGCCTACACCACTCTTTATCCCTCTGTCCTAGATAGACAAACCTGATGTGAAGTTCTTCAGAGGTATCAGCAAGCAGTATCCATGTATTTCTAAATTTGTTGACTTGAAGATCAGTTCAGAGGCTTATTTTATTGTTGATTTGAGAGAAGATCGGAGGAGACACAGAGAGTCATGTTTTCACTCTGCCATCTTGGCTCTGCCTCCCTGTATACATTCTTAATTTATGGTATACACTGATGATTTTAGTGTATTTACTCCTAATAAATTAGGAGTAAATAAAAATAGGCATGAAGATGCATCCAACTTCAGAGTGAGATCAGTATCTAGGTTTGCAGGAGTTTTAGATTTTGAACCAGTAGAGAACAGAAAGTCAATTCCGGTTTATTCTCTTCACAGGCCTTTGTGTAACTGATTCCCTTTTCCCTTCCCCTTCAATCCCTTTGAACCCATCTCCTTTTGGCCTTCTCCACAATTTCCCTGAACCTTTGTAGACAGCAGGGTATGCTGATCAGAGTCATGGTTTATGGATGGAAGAAACAAAATCTGGTGCCTTCCTCAGGCAGACTCCTAGATATTTGGAAGAATGAGAAAGTGGATGATTTTAAGGACTATTCGGCAACCTCGGGCTTTAACTTTGGGGGAGTCAGAGGTCTTAGTTATATCTCCAGGAATAAAGGATGGAAAGAAAACCCGATCTCTTAAAACTTACTTCCAAGGAGTGTGGATGATGAGCCAAAAATGGAGGAGTGTTGTAAGAGCAGGATTTTTACATGATTTTATATGTATAATAGGCATTGTATATCTGGCTTTCTCAATGAGTAGGGGAAGAGCATTTAGAGAGGATGAGAATTTTGAACTGAAAAAAACTCCTCATAACCTGGCTCTTTCCTATCTTTCAAGTATTCTTATATCTTATTACACACACACGCTTCACTCTGTAGATACTCCATCCTTCAACTTGAGACATTTTAATTTTTTTTTTATTTCTGATGCCTGGAATTCATTCAGTCTTTATCTCTGCCTCCTGATTTTCCTGACTTCCTTCAAAGTTCATCTAAAATTCTGCTCTTTTCAAAACTTTTCCCAATCCTTCTTAATGCCAATGTCTTTCCTATACTAATTATCTCCAATAATCCTGTCTATATTTTGTTTGTGTATAATGTTTATATAATGTTTTCCTAACTAGGCAGAGTTTCCTAGAGTACAGTTTGTCTTTTGCCCCCATTTTGCATTCCCAATGCTCAATATAGTTCCTGGAACATAGTTTGTTGTTTCTTTAGTCATTTGTCATATCCAACTGCATTTGGGATTTTCTTGGCAGAGATACTGGAGTGGTCTGTGGGTAAGGAAACTGGGCCAAACAGGGCTAAGTGACTTGTCAAGCTGTTACAGCTAGTAATTATCTGAGGTAGGATTTGAACTCACAAAGATGAATCTTGCTGATTTCACTCACAGTACTCATAGGTCTGGCTGCCCTGGGATATAGTAGGTATTCAATAAATGTGTATTTTGACTGACAGACAGATTAACTTCATAAGTTTAGCTACTTTTTAAAATGATCAGTGGTGTGCTCTCTCCAAGGTTCTGAAATTCTCCTTTTTTTGGATTATTTTCATTTCTACTTTGCCCAGAAGTTGGTTATAAGATTCCTGTAGAGACTGTTGTGCAAAATAAATAATAACTCTATGCAACTTTATACTTTAAAGAAAAAAGGTAGAATATTTGTGGCCATTCAGAAGGGGGCATAAATAGTTGATTTAAAAGGTAAACAGAACCTTTAATTTCTGCAAAAGACTTTAATCCAGATGTTTGTCCAGTAATTTGACAGTAGCTTTAACTTCATTTTTTAAATCACATCATTAATGCTCATTACTACTTAAACGTTTCTACAAAAATACCAGACAAATAAGTGACTTCAAAGAGCAAATACATGATATATGAGTTTGATTCTCTCTCCCTTTTTCAGAGGAGTTCTATGTCTCCCTTTTATACCACTCAAAGCATTCAACTAATATGGTTATGATAACACAATTATTAGCTCATTACTTCCTAACTGTTAATTTATTTTTTAATTGTCCATTAAATCAGGCACCTAGACTGTTTATATTTTAATGTTTAATGTCAAGAAGTTAAATTGCTTTCCAAATGAAGGTTAACAAGGGAAGCCCTTTTCTGATGCTAGAAACATCTGGATCTGTACTAGTATAACAGCAGTTCAGGGGGTTATAGCAGCAATTTCATCAGAGTTTGGTGAAATAAGTAGGGGAGTGCAATGTACAAAATCTTGGAGATAAGCTGTGTCTAGTGCATAGTAGGCATTTAATCACTCAATTAATCAGTGCTCTGCTAAGTGTTAGGGATATAAAAAGAAATATGAAATAATTCTCTCTATATATATGTGTATATGTATATATATATATATTCACACGTGTGTGTATGTGTAAAATTGGATCAAACTGGACTTTAGATTTCATTAGAAAAGGATATTACTGGATGAATAAGCACAATCTATTAAAGAAGATCAAAATTTTCTCTACAAATTATATTCTGAAAGAGGTAATCAGAACATCAAAAGCTAAAGTGATCATGCAGCCAGAATGAATCAGAGGCATAGCCTAAGCCTAAGTAAGTCAGCTAGTCAGTCAGTCAGCAAATATTTATTAAAAACTTGCCATATGCCAGATAATGTGTTAAGCACTGAGAATAGAAATACAAAATGAAAGATGTCTTCAAAGAGTTTGTATTCTCAGTGGAAGATGATAGAGCAGCAAAAAAGAGAAAGGTCCCGTATATACAAAGATATAATCGCATAGCTCTTTTTGTAGTAACAAAATAGCTGGAAATTGAGGGGATGCTCATCAATTGGGGAATGACCCAACATATTATGGTACACGAAGGCAATAGAATACTATTGTACTATAAGAAATGATGAAGGGGATAGTTTCAGAAAAACCTCGGAAGATTTGAATGAATTATGCAAGGACCAGTGAGCAGAGTAGGAACAATTTATACATAACAATATTGTAAAGATAAACAATGTTGAATGATTTAATTTTCTTATTTTTTCTATTTTCTTTCACAATGTGACTAATGTAGAAATATATTCTGCATGACTCTACATGTGTAACATATCAAATTGCTTGCTTTCTCAATAAGAGGAGATGTAGGAAGAAAATTTGGAACTTATATTTTTTTATAATATGAACACTGAGGGGTAGCTAGCTGGAGCAGTGGATAGAGTACCAGCCCTGAAGTCAGGAAGACTTGAGTTCAAATCTGGTCTCAGATACTTAACACTTCCTGTGTGACTCTGGGCAAGTCACTTCACCTCAATTACCTCAGCAAAAAAAAAATAAACTCTGAAAATTGTTTTTAAATATAATTGGAGAAAGAATAAAATATTTTTAAACCTGTGTGAGGAGAAAGGCATAGTAGTGTTCAGAATGGGAAAACTGTTTTCTTCCCTGGTCTATTCACATGTTCACTTCAAGGTACCACATTTTAGGAAAACATCGATAAGTCTATCCAGAGAAGAGGACTAGATACTATGCTGCTTGGGACCAGTTGAGTAAAAGACTGGAAATTTGAGGCTTAGATTTTAGAAGACTTAATGGAGATTATAACACGTATTCAAGGATTGAAAAGTCTGTCAAGAGAGACAAAGATTAGATCTAACCCCAATTGTTAGTATGTCCCAACTTTGGGGAATGACTTGTGTTTACCAAATATTTATTTTGCTGTGTACATGTTGTCCCTCTGCCCCTCTGCTCCAGGAAATTGTAAACTCAATAAGGGAAGGGGCCGTTTTTATTTTTGACTCTGTTTGCCCAACAGAGTTGGTACTTAATAAATGTGTATTAGTTTCGATTGGCCAAACCTTAAGAGGTCTTAAGCTTTAAGCTGTTAGTGTTGCTGCTTTCCTGATGGTAAGGATAGTTTGGCACTTATCCATTCCTATTTTTTTGCCCATTCCCCATTTTAAACATAAATGTGTTCACGGAGATGGCTAGAATGCATTCTTTCTTCATCTTTGCCGCTGTTTTCCTTTAAGACTCATTTCAAGTACCACCTTCTTTTCCTCTTCCTCCTAATGTTTCTCCTTTATTAACTCCCTTGTAATTATTTTATATATTTCTTCACACCATCCCTTTCCATTTGAATGAAAAATATCTTGAGGAACCATTCTTATATCTTATTGTCCTCCAGAACCTTGGACAGTGTCTGGTACATTTGAAGTGCGTGATGACTTTTTGTAAATTGGACCTAGAATAGAGCAAAACTAATTCTTCTGTATGGGACTTGAACTCCTGACCTTGTTCTCATTATTACCGGGGTCTAACTCAGTGAGCGAGCCAGCTGAGTTAGCACAGATGCACGTTGCTGATCTGAGCAACCACTGCACCATTTGGATCAATGTGATTATTTGAGATGCCTGACCCAAAGGCTATTTTGAAAAGAATCCCTAAAATTAGCTGCATTAGCAATCTCTGATAACTGGCTCTTTGGGTTAATTGGCACATTTATGTTCCCTCTGAGGGATGCCAGGGAAGAGTATCCTCAAATTTCTCTAACAAGCATGTTTGGGATGACTCTCTGCCCAGAGTGCTAATGCATATTACAAATCAGAGCTATTACCATTATTTTGCAGTTCATCTCAATAGAGATGTAATGGACCCAACGTTCCTGTCTCCACAGAGATGTAAAACAGCTACTTCCGTTCCGTTATGCTCTGTTTTAAAGAGTGTGGGTGGTAGTTATGCTATGATAAGTACAATACTCCCAGTATCTTCCATATTTATTGGCAGGTACAGAGTCCCCCTACCTTTGAAAAGAAAAGTGATTTTTTCCCCAGAGTCTGATTGCTGGAAAAATCTCTTCATCTCTCAGCTTGTAATACTACATGCTGCTACTTGTAAAGGGAGTTTCCTCAAAAGGAGCTCATGGACTAATAAAATCACAAGTTCTGTTTAAAAAATACTAATTTTCCCTAGTATGATTGGGAATTTGAGAAATTAGAGTTCAAGTTCTGGCTCAGATACTTACTTCCTGTGTGACTTGGAGCAAACCACTTAACACCTCTGAGTCTCAGTTTCCTCAACTGTAAAATGAAGGAGTTAGACTAGATGAAATCACAAGTCCCTCACAAGTCTAAATCATATGGTCCTATGAATTATTTTGAATTTCAGAGTCAAAAAGTATTTCAATATACTAGTTGGCATAATGAATAGAATGCTGGACTGAGAAACTGGAAGACGTGCAAAAATTGTCTCAGATACTTATTAGCTGGATAATTCTAGGAAAGTCATTTCACCACTGTGCCTCAGTTTCCTTATCAGTAAAATGGAGATAATAACAATATCTACTTCATAGGGTTATTGTAGTGATTAAATGAATTAATCTATGGAAAGGCTTTGCAAACCTCAAAGTCCTATATACATTTTTTTTGGCTGAGACAAGGGGGGTTAAGTGACTTGTCCAATGTCACATAGCTAAGAAGTGTGAAGTGTCTGAGGCCAGATTTGAACTCCGGTCCTCCTGACTTCAGGGCTGGTGCTCTATCCACTGTACCACCTAACTGTCCTATCCTATATAAATTTGAAGACAATTAGGCAGAGCAGTACATAGAGCACTGGACCTGGAATCAGGAAGACTTAAATTCAAGTGCTATCTTAATAAAAGGATGATAATAATATTATTTGCCAGCATGTACCCGGGGTTGTTGTGAGGATATTTGCAAAACACATAGAAAAGTTTAAAATGTGATGATTATTACAATGCAAAGGAAGCAATAGCACTTATTAATTGCTTCTTATATTTCAGGCTCCAGGAATAATTATTGTGTTTGAAATCAGAGGTCTTGAGTTGAAATCTTGCCTTCAGTCATTTACTGCTTGTGGGCTTTGGTCAAACTGCTCCCCTTCTTTGAACTTCAGGTTCCTCACTTGTAAAATAAACAGACTAGGCAAGTGCTAAAAATGCTCCCAATTTCATAATTAAGATCTCTAACTGGTGATGTTAGCCTGGAGAAGCACCAAAGGGAACATGAGAGCACTTTTTGAACATTTGAAAGGCGTTCCAGTGAAAGAAAGATTAACCTTGTTTTCCCAGAATTGAAGAATGCTAGGGTTGGGAAATTACCTCCCAGGCCATCCAGTCCAAGAAGTGTCATTTTGACATCACACCTTGGGCAGCCACTGACCACTGTAGGGTATGATGACTGACCACTTATTCTCCAGTGTCCCAAAGCCACCCAATCTCCTTTGAGACACCTCTTATTATTAGGATTTTTTTCCTTACATATTGAGGGAGTGAGGATCTACCTTGGCAATATTTATCCATTTCTCTTGGGTTTTTACCATCTGAGTCTAAATATTCTGTTCCTCCTCCCACACCTTTTTCCCATTTTATCAATGGGAGGGATTGCCTTTGGAGGTGGTGGGCTTCCCTCAATAGAATTACTTGAGAAAAGGCTGGACCATCACATGTCATGGGTATTGATAAAGGATCTTGCACTGGTTGGACTGAATGAGATGACTTCTGAGCTACTTTCTAATTCTAAGATTCTCTAAATCATAAAAAAAACGTTTTTAATCCCTCTTTTACATGACAGCACTTTTATAGGCTGAAAAGAGCTCTCATGTGCCTTCAGAGACTTTTCTTTCCTATGTTAAGCATCCTAAATTCATCCAATTGTTTGGAATATATGGGACTCCCACATTCTCCTTATTGGTATCCTCTGGACAAGTTCAAACATTTCAAGATAGGCTAAAGTTTGGTTCACAGGATTTAGAATAAGAAGGTGTTTATGATTATAGACTGTCAGAACACAGAAGAAAGGAAATCATATCTTTAATGTGAACAAAATTCCAAGATCTTACTTCAAATATAGCCTAAGATATTTACTAGCATTATGTTTCTGGACAAATCCACTTAACTTCTGCCTGCCTATTTCTTCAATTATAAAATAGGGATAATAATAGCACCTATCTTCCAGAGTTGTTGTCAGGATCAAATGAGATGATAATTCTATAGCACTTAGCATAGTTCCTGGAGTTTAAAAAAATGCTCCTTTTCTTCCCCTTCTCCTTTCCCCTTGTTCTTCCCTTTCCCTTACTTATTCCCTTCCCTCTCCTTTCCTTCCCTTCCCTCCCTCCCTTCTCACACTTTCTTTCTTCCTTTCTTTTTTCCTTCCTTATTTTCTTATTTGAATCTCACAGCAATCACATTAGGTGAGGAACTGCCATTTTCTCCAATTTCATAGATGAAGAAACTGAGAAAGATTGAGTCCATTGCTGCAGGTCATATAGTTAATAGGGTCTGAGGTAAAATTTCAAACTTAGATGGCTGCTGGTTCCAGGTCAAGCATCACGTAGCTGCCTCCTTGTACCAAAATGTCTCCATGGCATAGTTTTGAGTCTCTTCACTATCATTAAATGACCTCTGAGGTTCTTCAACATGGAGATCCTATGATTTCCCCCCTCTACCATCCCTATTCCAATTTTCTAATTCTGTGATACCAGGCCACTGACTGAATGAGTGGCAAGGCCAGGATGAGAATTCAGGTCTCTTGATTCCCTAGCCAAGTGCCTTTTCCACTATGTCACATCGCTTTTGATATTCAGCCTGAGCATTCCTCCAGCATCCCCATCAAATGCATACCCTGAACTCTCAGCTCTCCACTGAGTACAATCATTTGACAATATCCAACTGACTGGCCAAGCACAGACTCCGGGCAACCCAGCAGGCAGCTGTATATTCAATCTGACACCTTTCCAACAAGTACCACTCCCCGCACTGCAATTAAAGTGGCCTTGGAATGAGTGTCTGGGTTAGAGTGGCAGTTGCCCCAGGTACCCAGTGAAATGATGCATTAGACCAGAACCTACCACTGAGCCCAAACAGTGATGTTCACATCAAGGCTTCTCATGTCTTTTTTTCCCTTCTCTCTCCTCCTCGTTAGCATTCTTATCAAAGCCCTGGACCCAGTCTCAGCAACAGGAGCCATTTGGATACCTTGAC
This sequence comes from Myrmecobius fasciatus, assembly GCA_023553655.1. Taxonomy (NCBI): domain Eukaryota; kingdom Metazoa; phylum Chordata; class Mammalia; order Dasyuromorphia; family Myrmecobiidae; genus Myrmecobius; species Myrmecobius fasciatus. Next base: position 170,211 of record JAJPUD010002023.1, on the reverse strand, counting down.
TTTGATCACTGATCTTTGATCAGTAGCATTTGATGGTCCTGTGGTCTCTGGGACCAAACTGAAAGAACAGACCCTCCCTATCTCCAGCAGAAAACTCTGAGGGAATGAAGGAAGCGAGATAAAGAATGTCCCTACTATTCCCCCAAAAAGATCTTTTCAAAGAAACCAACTTTCATTCTCTGTCTGGTAAACTGTCTGAATTTTGAGACTAGATGAAATGTCTTATCCTGTGTGAGTTGAGCAATTCATTTAATGTCTCTGAGTCTCAGTTTCCTCATCTGTAAAATGAGAAAATTAGACTTGATGACCTCTAAGTTCTTTCCAATGCTCGAGTTAAGATTGTAAGATTCATAGGACCATAACTATAGAGCATGAAGGGACCTCACAGTTCATCTAATCAATTGATGAACAAGCATTTATTATGCATCTCTTATGTTTCAGGCACTGGGAATACAAAAGTGAGGCAGTCTGCCATTTATAACCTAGCTGGGGAAAATACATGTGCATATAGAACTATATGCAACAAATATTGAAAATGGCTATAATGTGATGAGATTGGAGGGAGGGGAAGACAACCAGTAGCTATTGCTAGGGATAACCTTATTCTCAGATACTTCTCTCTGACCCCAGCAGGTTATAAATCTGAATACCACCTTATATTAGGACATATAAGTGACAAGGTGACAAGGGCACTCTAGATATGGAGGACAGCCAAAGAAAAGGTTATGGAAATATGGAGGGAAGAATAGCAATAGACCCAGAGAAATTCAGCAACTCACCTAAAGGAGTGACACTGTGATTAAGCTGTGGGTCCAGGTCCTCTGGCTCCAACACCGGCTATCCACCATTTCACAGAGGCTTTGATTCTCTCTGCTTTGGCTGTTAGAGTCAAGGGACCAAGAAGGAATGCATTCTAAAATCACAAAATGAAGAAGCAAGGAGCCTTCATGTCACTTACTCCTGGACATTGAACATCTTAGAAATTAAGCATTTGGCTTTCTTTCACTCTTCTTCTCCTCCTCCCTCTCTTCCTTCTTCTGGAAATTCATTTTCAAAAGCCCTGATCCTTTTTTCACATTTTCTGTAGGAACACACTAGTGCTTCATCCTTAATTCTTCATTCACATACCCACTGCTTGTTTTGCACACATAGTATTTCATCTCCTATCCCTGTGCCTTTGTCCTGGCTGGGCCCATGCTTAAAAGGCTGTCCCTCTGCCTCCCTGGTTTCCTTCCAGATTCAGTTTAAGTACTACCTTCTTCATAAAGTCTTGCTCCTCACTTCCATCCCAACATACTAGTGCAATCCCATATAAAACTACTTGTATTCATTTTGTAACTCTTCTCTGTATACTTAGAGATGTACATGCTGTCTTTCTGTTAGAATGTAAGTGCCTTGAAGGCAGGGATATTTTTATGGTTTCATTTGTATCCCCAGCATTAGGGATGGTCTTTGGTATAGAGTAAGTGCTTAATAAAAGCTTGTTTATTTGCTATTTGGAAAATTCAGGATTCTAAGTTAGACAACCCTACCTCCAATTCTGGGTCTTCCTCCTCTGTATTCTGCAAAGGAGGCAGGGCCTTCCCCATGGAAGCATTTTTCTTTTTTTTGTCAGTTCTGTTACTAATATAAAACATGTGAATTCATGAAACTTCAGGGATTTAAGAATTCAGAGAATGTTAATGCTAGAAGAGACTGATTTTCTTCAACATTCCAGTCACCTACTCCTTTCTACACGAGGACTTTCCTGAATCCAAAGGCTGCTAACACCTTTTCCCAATTACCCTGTAATTATTTTACAATTATTTTATTTTACATATTCTTATTATTTAACACATATTTATGGATGTACATGTTGTCTTCCCCTAAAGATAGTAAGTTCCTTGAGGGAGGGACAGTTGCATTTTTGTCTTTCTGTGTCTAGCACCTAGCACAGTCTGGCACATAATAGACACTTAATAATTATTTGCCAATTAATTAAATTTTGAGACAATCTTGTCCAATGATTTCATTTCCTTAATTAATAGAAGAGGAATCTGGGCTTTTTCTAGTTCACTCTATACTGTTCTATAAAACTGGAGTGTGTATGTATATGTATATATATATATATACATGTGTTTGTGTATTATATATATATGTATATTTGTGTATATATATGTATATATGTGATAACTTCCCTATTTAATATTTTGATAGACCAGATAAATAAGTTATGGCCAAGATTGTTATTGTTGTTGAGTGGCTTCAGTCATCTCTAACTCTTCATGATCCCATTTGGGGTTTTCTTGGCAAAGATACTGGAGTGGGGTACCATTCCCATCTCCAGTTCATTGAACAGATGAAGAAGATGAGTTAAAGAGGATGAAATGATTTACCTACACAGTTAAGTACCTAAAGCTGGATTTGAACCCAGGAAGATAAATCAACAATAACAATATGCATATATGTATGTGTGTCTATATACACATATATATATACATATGTAATATGTATATATATATACATATACAAATATATACAAATATACATCCTTCTAGCCTGCACACATACACACACACACACACACACTTATTATGACAGACATTAAATGCCATCATTGTAAAAAATAGTTGGTTGTTATTCTCCACTTAATCAGTTTATGGACAGAATCTGATGGATTAAGGGGAGTACCTCTTGTTGTTCCCCAGAATCAGAGTGGGCACGGATGGTGAGAGACCAATATACTACACATGAAATGAAATCAAATGTGACCAAATGATTTGGAAAAAGCCCAGCTCTCTGGGACTTAAAAACAGTGGAAATCCCAGACTTCTGCTGCTCTTGGATCTGGGCACTAGGGCCATGAGCAATCAAAGAAAACAAATCACATGGGGATGCCCACTTAAACCACGAACAAAGATTCAGCCGTGGTGTTGAGAATTGGGGAAATGGGCATCTGGGGGCTTAGATCATGGTATTTCAAGCTTGAAGAGACTGCAGAACATAGAATTCTGGAACGCAGAAGCCAAAGGATTTTAAAACATAGAATGTTAGTATATAAACAGGATGTCAGAGCTAGAATAGCCCTTAGAAAATACAGTTTTGAACATAGATAAAAGACTGTAACTAGAAAGGAGCTTAGAAAACAGAATATTTCATCATAGAATGTTAGATCTGGAAGAGACTGCTGGATGATTCTAGCCAGGTCCTAAAAAGGAAGGACCTTATCCAAGGGCTTCATCCCCAAACAAGAGCTTCTTCATTAGCACTCTAAGGCTTGTCAGCCTTAAATGACCAGCAATGACTGATCTTCTTAGATGGAATCAGGCTCACCACTAGATGTGACTATATTGCTATAGCCTGAGGCAAGTCGGAGAAGAATTTGGTTAATGAAAGAAAATATGGTACTGTCTAGTAGAATGGGGGATTAAATTTGGAGTCATAAGAACTGCCATTTAATAATTATGTGGCTCAAGGCATATGTCTTCCTCTCTCTGAACCTCATTTCCTTCATTTGTAAAATGAAAGATTGAGACTAGATTAGAGACAATCTGGTATGGTGGGAAATGCATTCACTGGAAAAAGAGTGCTTGGGGATAAATAGAACAGGCTTTGGAGTAAGAGGGTCTGGATTCAAGTCCACCTCTAATGTTTATTGCAGGGCAGCCAGGTGCTACAGTGGGTTGGGCACTGGTCTGGAATCAAGAAGATCTCATTTCAAATCTGCCCTCAGACACTTACTAGCTATGTGGCTCTAGGCAAGTCACTTTACCTTGTTTGCCTCAGTTTCCTCATCTGTAAAATGAACTGAAGAGGGAAATGGCAAATCATTCCAGTATCTTGTCAAGAAAATCCCAAATGGGATCACTAAGAGTTGGATGTGACTGAACAACAAAATCCTCAGACTCCAGAATCAGGATTTTTCCCTCCCATATCACACTGCCTTCCATCTCTACCCCTGAGATGATAATAACAATAATACTAGCTAGCATTACTATAGCACTTTAAGCACATAAGTTAATCATAGACAAATGAAAGCCTTTCCTTCAGCAGTGAGGGCTTCACTTAGATTGGCTAACACAATGGTCTTTGAATGTTGAAATATCAAAAGCAGAATGAGAAAAATGGAGACCTGAATTTTTTTCTGTAAGGACTGGAAATGGGAACAGTTCTTTACAAAATCATGATTTTGATTGATAATCATTCTCAAGTCCCTTTGGGGAAATATCCCCTCTTTTTGTCTAATTGCCGATATCCCCACATTCTCTTCCATCTATTAGAACCAAGTCTCATTTGGAAGGGAGAACGATCAGTTGATTCTCAGAAAAGGTAAACAGTTAAAAATGGCTTCATGTGATGCTCATTACATAATCTCAAGTAGGAAGAAACTTCAGGAACCATTCAGTCCAATCCAAAGCTGTTCAAGAATTCCCTCTGAAATCCCTTTCCTCCTGGCCAATGGTTCTAGAGAATAGAACCAGTGATAAAAAATGCTTCTCACCTCTTCCTAGAGGTGATGAATTTAAGATGGAGACTGAGACAGACATTTCCCTATGGGCAGTGGAGGAGTTTGTTTTGCTATAAGATATATACTTGTTGCAAAATTTTATTTTACTTTTCTTCTTTTCAGGATGGTGAGGAAGATTAAGGGGAGGGAAAATGAATGTTGGTTAATTTAAAAAAAAATAAAACCTTACAATCATCCAGTGTGAGCCTGAAAATAATAAAAGCTAGTGTGCATGTAACATTTTAGGGTTTGCAAAATGCTTTACAAATATTATCTCATCTCAACAACCCTGGAAGGTAGCTATTATTATCTGCATTTTATAGATGAGGAAACTGGGTCAGGCAGAAGTTAAATGACTTGCCTGGAGTCACGTGCCTAGTAAATATCTAAGGCAGGGGTTAACTCAAGTCTTCTTAACTCCTGGTCAAACATTTTTTCTATTATCCCATGGTAGCTGGCCTTAAACCTCCAGTAAGGGGGAGCTCACTATCTCCTGAAGCAGCCCATTCCACTTTGAGTCAACTATCATTGTCAGGAGATTTTTTTTCCCCTTTATGTAAAACTCTGAAACTTTCTTGCCTAAGATTCTTTCTGTGATGTTGAGACAATTACTGACTGTGTCACCTTGGGCAAGTCACCTCACTCTGTTTCCTCAGTTTCCTCATTTGTAAAATAAACTGGAGAAGGAAATGGCAAACTGCTCCAGTATCTCTGCCAAGAAAATCCTAAATGGGGTCGCAAAGAGTCAGACTCAACTGAATGACTTAAAAAATGACAAAATGATGTTCAAAGATTAGGATGATCCCAGCTTTTTTTCTCCCATAGCAGCCCAAGGCATATTTTTAGATTGTATTTCCTAGGCTGAAGAGAATAAAGGATGCATGATGCAGAAAGGCTTCCATCTCATTTTGAGTGACAGATGCTCTGTAAGTAGAAGTTATTTTCATGGATGGATGTCACTGAGTTCCACTGATGTTGGCAAGTTCTCCAGCTCTGGGATCCTCCACCTGCAGTTCCAGAGAGCCAGATTGCCAGCTGGAGGCAGCTCTTCTGGGCTCCACCATGTCTCTGCCCCAGGAATAAGGCAGAGTACTGCACTCTCCAGAGTCTGTTCTATGGGGAAGACTGAGAAATCAGATATTTAAATAAAGTCATAGATCAAGATCCACCTGCGTGAGGCTAGACACAGTACTGTTCACTGAAGCTCTGGGATGGGTAGCCAAGAAAATGGGGCATGTAGTCTAGCTTAGAATTCAGGGAGATCACATATGCAAATAAATTATTTCTACCTTCCTAAAATGCAACTGTGTCCATACGACTACAGGGCAACCTGAGATGTTAGATTCAAAATATCAAAGCAGGAAAGAACCTCAGAACACAGAATGTTAGAACTAAGAACAAGTTTGGGAAAATAGATAATGTCAGAGTTGAGAGGGCATTTCAAACAGAGAATGTCAAAGCTGGGAAGAGCCTTGGAACAGGGGATGGCAGGGTTGGGACGGGGCTTAGAATAGGGAATATCTGAACTGGGAGCAGATCCTCTAGGATTGTCATCTCATTTTCCAGATTAATTTTGAGTCCTAGGAAAAAGTAAGTGACCCAAGATCAGGCAGGTAGAGGGAAAATATTTTTTTAAAAGATCATGTTTTCTTATTCTAAGTCCAGTTTCACTAACTCATTTCCAATCTCAGAACTTAGAGGAAATGTAGAGTTTCTGAGCTCGAAGGGTCCAACACCCTCATTTTACAAACAAAAATAGGAATGTATGAAGTACTTACTCTACACAAGCAAGAGAAAGAGACATAGACAGGGGAGGTGAAAGTGATCTATGGATCAAAGACTTCAGGGAGTTCAAGAAGAATGAGGATTGCAAAGAGCTTGCTTGCTCACTTTGGTGAGGAGGAGATTCCTGGTAACTTTGAAGAGAGAAATTTTGGTTGAGCTGAAGCTGGAGACCAAACTTTGTGAAGTTAAGAGGAGAGTGAGAGGAAGAAAATATAGGCAATGAATGTAGGAAATGAAGACATTTCCAAGACATTTAAGAGAGAAAGGAGAGAGTAAAGTTGATAGTGGGGGACATGAATGAATATACAAATAAAATCTCCTCTGTCCTTAAGGAGCTTACATTTTAATGGGGGAAGTACAAATAAGAACATACAAAATAGATGCAAAACCAATGGAAATCGATTTTATATGGTAAGGCTTTGGCAGAAATACAGCACTTTCACTAATTCTCACAGGCAGGCAAGGATTCTAAGAATTAGAATATGGCAGAAAATATTCCAGCTGTGGGAAAGCAGTACAAAGTTACTTTTTGTGCAATGGAATGGCTTGTGTTGGGAACAACTAACAGGGTGAGTGTGGTTAGATCCTAGCATGTGAAGTGGGAAGCACGATCTAAGAAAACTAAAACTAAAACGTTTTAAAAAGTAAGAAGGGACTATTTCTGATAGGTTTTTTAAAGGTTTTTAATTTCAAAAAATTATGCATGGATAATTTTTCAAGATTGATTCTTGCAAAACCTTGTTTTCTAAATTCCCCCCCTCCCCTACACTCCCCCTCCTAAATGGCAAGTAATCCAATATATGTTAAACATATTTAAAATATATCCAATTATATTAAATTATATTAAATCCAATATATGCATACATATTTATACAATTATGCTGCACAAGAAAAATCAGATCACAAAGGGAAAAAGGAGAAAGAAAACAAAACGAAAGCAAACAACAATAAAAAGAATGAGAATGCTATGTTGTGATCCACAGTTCCTTTCTCTGGATGTAGATGACTCTCTTCATCACAAGATCAATGGAACTGGCCTGAATCATCTCATTGTTGAAAAGAGCCACGTCCATCAGATAGGTTTTAAAAGCCAAGAAAAAAGTTCTATATTTGATTCTGGAAGTAATAAGGAACCACTAAAATTTATTGAGAGTGGGGTGAAATGATTTTGGCAGCTGAGTGTATGATGGATTGGAATAGAAAGAACCAACCAGCAGGCTATTGCTATAGTTCAGGTAGGAGATGATAAGAGCTTTCACAGGGTTATTGGCTGTGTGAAGGGAGAAGTGTGAAGGTAGATACCAAAATATTTGGCAATGGATTGGATATGTAGGGGGAACAAAAGGATGACACCATGATTGCTAACTTGGGTGACTTGGAAGATTGTATGCATTAAATAATAATAAGAGAATTCAGAAGACAAGTAGATCAAAAATTAATCATCTTTCAGACATGTTGAATTTGTGATGGCTACAGGATTTGTAGTTCAAAATATCCCCTAAATAGCCAGTGATATGAAGACTAGAGCTCTGAAGAGATACTGGGAGAAATAAATCACCAAGTTGTCTGCAAAGAGATGGTAGGGAGCTCCCAGTGGAAAAAAATATCCTTTTACCAATGCAGATGAGAATGTGTACCACTTTTTATTTGGAAGATAGTCTGGGAGGTTGAGTGGATCACATGGGCAGAATATCAGAGGTGAGACTTGATCCTAACTCACTCTGATTCCAAGACTAGCTCATTCTCCTCCCTGCCACACTGCTTCTCCAGAATAATCCTCATAATGACATCTCACATTTCATTGTTCCTTTTTTAGCTTTTTTCCATCTCTTGCCTAACCTGAGTCTATTAGCAACTCTGTGATGTGGGTTGGCCCATCACTAGCTTCCTCCTGGCCCTTTTAAGAAGCAGGGTCATGGCTGATTGGCTCCTGGCCTCATTACTCCTGAACCACTCAGCTCTCATGTGCTGGGAAAATGGAGAAAGCCTTAGGCTTGAGTTCTGAAGAGTTGGTTTGGGGTCCTTTCTCTGCCACTTGTCAGCTTTGTTTTCTTGGCCAGATGCCCCAACTTCCCTTTGTTTGTATCCACTTATAAATGGGGATACTTGTACTTGAAATCCCTATGTCCCCACATTATTATGATTCTCCACCAAGAGAATAAATGTAAACATACTCTGGTCCAGAAAATGCCATATAAATGTGAGACATTTTTATTTTGTCTCTTTCTTCATTATTTTCTTTTTACACTCTGGGGGAGCAATTGCTATTTCTTCTTTTCTGGGCAAGCCATAACTGGTCTCAAACCCAAAATCTTCCTTTTCCCCCCTTCTGGGTACTGTCCTGGACAGTACACTAGATCTGAAGCCAGAGTATCCAGTGTCAAGTCCCAAATTTGCTTTTTATAATGAATGTGGCTTTGAACAACACACATAAACCTTTCTGTGCCTCAGTTTTCTTTTCTGAAAAAATGAGAGGGTTGGTCTAAATTATCTCCAAAGTCTCTTTCTCAGGTATCCCATGATCCAAAAACTTTATTTTTAGAGATATCAAATATTTTCCTCCCTTATTCACTCCTATATATCCCTCTGAAGGAGGGAAGCTCCTTGTGAATAGATAATATCTATTTGTATTTGTATTAGTATTCCTAGTGCCTGGCATATAGTAGGTCAGTTTAATAAGTAATAAATACTTGTTGATTGATTGAAAGGGGAGAATGTAGTGTTATTTTCATTTCATCAAGCACAGAAAGAATATGGATTATCTAGCTTGTTAGAAGAAAAGTAAGAATAAGGACTTGGGTCACTTAATATTCATCTTGTCTCAGATACTTACTAACTGTGTGATTCTGGGCAATTCACATAGCATCTCTCAGCCTCAGTTTCCCCCTCCATAAAATGGGGGTAGTGATAACACCAGCAGCAGCAGCAACAATATATTATTTCGTTCATTTATTGATTTTGCTTCTAGGTAGCAGTACCTACCTTACAGGGTTGTTGTGAAGATAAATTGAGATAATATGTAAAGTACTTTGCACACCATAAAATATAACATACAATATTTATTATCACTATTGTTGTTATTGTTATTAATGATGTTTTCTGAAAAGGCAAAGCAGTATAATAGAAAGCATATTAACCCTAGGAAACCTAGATTTGAATACCAGCTGTACTAATCAGGCAGCAACTACCCTAGTCTCAGTTTTTCCTTCTGTGAATGGGATTAATCACTTCTGCTTTTTTTTTTAACTCACAAGGATCTGCTGTGAGGGTTGAATGAGGTAATAAATATGAAATTATTTTTGTAGACGCTAAGTGCATCTATAATAATAATAAATAATAATGGTTAGACTTTGTCACTTTAAACTTTGTAAAGTGAGATAAATATATATATACATATTTTTATTACATATATTTTTCAACTATTAAGAATATTGGTGGGGGATAAGTGCTAGAATTATCCCCATTTTATGCAGGAGGAAACAGGCTGATATAGGTTAGCAACTTGCCCAGTGCCACATAGTAAGTGTTGAGGCAGAATTTGAACTCAGAATCTTCCTGACCGTCTCTACAAGGTCACACTAGTGTAGATATAGATCTGGAAGTGATCTAGCTAGCATCTAGCATCTCATTGATAGAAGAGGATAGCAAGACCCAAAGGCTTTATGATTTGGCCAAGGTCAAACAGACCTCCCACATGAAAGGTGGAATTTGAATCCACATCTTTTTATTCCAGAGTGAGTTTCCTTTCCACTGTGTTATTTTTTTCCTCATAAAAACTAGGTATGAAATTGGTGAAAAATCTTTTTTAAATTTGCAAAACATATGTATAGGTAATTCTTCAACATTGACCCTTACAAAGCTTTCTGTTACAAATTTTCCCCCCTAGTCCCCACCCCTCCCCTAGATGGCAGGATATCCACTACATGTTAATTATGTTAAATACTTGACAAATCGAATATATATATATATATATATATATATATACATATTTCCAAACTTATCATTGTTGTGCAAGAAAAATCATATCTACAAGAAAGAAAAATCAGAGAAAGGAAACACAATGCAAGCAAACATCAATCAAGAGCATGAAAATGTTATGTTGTGGTCCACATTTCACATCCCTCTCTCTGGGTGTACATGGTTTTCTTCACTGAACAATTGGAAGTGGTTTGAAACATTTCATTGTTGAAGAGAGCCATGTCCATCAGAACTGATCATCATATAGTCTTGTTGTTGCCATGTATAATGATCTTCTGGTTCTGCTCATTTCACTCAGCATCAATTCGTGCAAGTCTCTCCAGGCCTCTCTGAAATCGTCCTGCTGGTCGTTTGTTACAGAACAATAATATTCCATAACATTCATATACCATAATTTATTCAGCCATTCTCCAATTGATGGACATCCATTCAGTTTCCAGTTTCTAGCCACTTCCAAAAGGGCTGCCACAAATATTATTGCACATGTGGGGCCCTTTCCTTCCTTTATGATTTCTTTGGGATATAAGCCCAATAGAAATGCTTCTGGGTCAAGGTGAAAAATCTTGAAGCAAAATAAGAACATAAAATTTCGGAACTGGAAGGTGCCTTTGAGATCATGGAATCATAGATTTGGAAGAGTCCTTTTGGAGTCATTTAGTCCAGCCCTGTCATTTTACAGATAAGAAAACTGAGGATCACAGAGGGAAGCAACTTGCCCACATAGATAGCTGGGGAAGAGCCAGCATTTGAAGTCAGTACATTTAGATTTAATCAATCAATAGATAAGCATTTACTAAGTGCTTACTATATCTCAATGCTGTGAAAGTCCTTTCTCTCAAGGAGCTTACAATCTAATAGACACATACAAAAATAGTTTCAAGATAATCTTAGAGGACCATTGGCCATATAGTCCAATTTATACCTGAGCAGAAATCCTCTTTAAACTCAACCCAGTAAGCATTTATTTGAGTCACATATATAAACCTTGCTGTGCCTTCTTGTCTGAAAAAAAATGAGGGAGTTGTTCTAGGTTATCTTCATAGACCCTTGCAGCTCTAAATGAGGGATCCTATCATACAAAAACTTTATTTTAGAGATATTTGATATCTCCCTTATTCACTTCAATATCTCCCTCTTCAAGTGATCTTCCCTTGATCTCTAGATATAGAGAACCCAGTCCCTTCTGAAGTAGCCTATACCACTTTTGTCTAATTGATTTTCATGAAGTGCAAGTGTGTTCTCGTCACCACCTAATTTAGGAAAACTTAAATGGCTCCCTCTTCCCTCTAGGATCAAATGGATTTTTAAAACCCTTCATCATTTGGATCCTTTCTAACTTTCTAGCCTTCTTACATGTTATTCTTCTCCTGTATTCTGCTAACAAGTGCTGCTGCCCTACTTGAACAAGACATTCCATCTCCTGACTCCAAGAACTTTTCATGCTCTCCCTCCTCATCTCTGCCTGGATTTGGACTCAGGATTTCTTGATACTAAGCCTGATGCTCTATCCTTTGTTGCTCTAATCATTTTGCCTATTTAAAAACCTATGAAGTTCCCAAAATCTCCAAATCTGTGAACCTATAATAAGTTAGTCAGCAAATATTTATTAAGCATTCACTATGGGTCAAGCACTGGAATAATTTCCAAAACATGTAAATAAGCAGAATACTCCAGAAAATAGCTGATCGTGACACAAAATACTAGAGTATCTGAAATAGTCTTTAAATGTCCTCTTGCCAGGAAGAGGCAAGATAACCATCTGTGTGTTGTGATTTCACTACTCTCTGGCCAGAAATCAGGGGGTCTTTCCAGATGATCTCTTGAGGATCTTTCCATCTTTATAAGCATCTTTTATAATTTTCTGAATTTTTCCCCTAGAATTCCTTTCTGTTTTGTTTTATCTGAGATTTGGTCTCATTCAAACCAAAGAGTTTTAATAGTTCAAGGCTAGGAGTGTAAATGTACAAGATCCAGCTCTGTGGGAGGAAACCCATGTGTCCAACACATTTTTAAGTTTTAAATTTGCTGATTTCTGAATGTTCACCTTAAAAATTTAACAATCAGCTCTCCAGTAAAACCTGTTTCCAGTATGTCACTGTCAATGGCCTATCAGAACAGACATGGATCATCCTTTTGTCTCCCTGCTTCCTTACCCCTACTGAGGAACTAGGACCCCCCTCCAAATTCCCACTTCTGCCCTACTCCCTTGGATACATTGCTGGCTTATGGCACAGACCAAGAGGCTGACTGACACGTCCTCTACTTTGTCCTCTGCCTCCATCCTCTCTTCTCCCCTCCTCCCCCAATCTAATCTCCCCCACAGAAAACAGGACTGGCAGATCTTCGACAGCCATTTATCAGGAGCAAGGAAATAACAGCTTTTAACCACGGTTCTTATGCTTGAAGACTGTGATCAAATTCCTAACCATTTCCAGAAGTGCCCCTTGGGAGCCCTGGGGAAGACGTGGTTTCCATGATAACGGGTCGAGCCATCTCTAGCATCCAATCCTCCGAAAGAAAAGCAGATAATTTCTTCAGTTGGCCCTAGGTTAGATTTTGTTGTTGCTGCTGTTTAAAAAACAAAACCTCCAAACAAAAATAACAATACCTCAGGAGCAGCCACAAGTCCTTAATTGGACCTGCTGACACGTTGGGCTGGTTACAGCTGAAGGCTTGATTGGAACCTGTGTGGCTGGGTCCCTTTCATCCTCCTGGTACTCAGCTGTGTCTGGGCCTCTGCTGGTTGGCTCCTAAGAGCTCCGAGATGAGATGGGGGAACTGAAGATGAAAATGACATAAATGATCTTCCAGAGGGGTTATAGCCTCTTTCCTAGACTATCTCAGGTCTTAAATGCTTTCCTGGGAGTGATAGAAAACCAAGCAGACTAAGAAAGAGCCTTGGAGTTAAACTAAGTGAGGTTGGGGCTAGAAGAGTTGGGGAGGAAACCAGGAGAACCAGGAATTCTTTGGGTGCTTCTTGAGAGATAATACTGAATGATTTTCCCAATGGCATCAAGGCAGTGGAGCGGAGGATGGGGAGATTGGGGCTGGAAGTGGGACATGATCTTTAAGATCTTCCTATTGAAAAAGGACAATAGAGAGTAACTGGGTCCAGGCAAATGGTGTTGTTCATGCAGGTGTACACCTATGGATTATAGAATTTGCCTCAGTTTCAAACCTCAACTCTAAAATGGGGATTTAGTATTGTCTACTTTATAGGGTTGTTGTGAGGTTCAAATGAGATAATATTTGTATAAAGTACTTAGTATATAATAGGTGCTATACAAATGCTTATTCTTTCTCCTTTCCTTATTTGTCAAATCAGATAAAATAAAAAAGTAGCTACAGTAAAAATGAAAAAAAATAAGCCCAAGAAGAGAGCCATTGGCAAAAATGCAGGACCACAAATGTCTATATGCTAATGCCCAAATTTCAGGAAACAAGGAGGAGAAATGTGAGTTTCCAAATCTAAGATTTCCTCCTTTGAGATTTAGTGGAATAAAATTCATTATTGGAATATGGCTCTGAGCAGGTATGCCTTTTTCAGGATCCATAGGTTAAAAGAAGTCATTCCTCTTTTCTGGACCTCAGTTATCCCATCTATTAAGTAAGAGAGCCTGATTATTTGACCTTGATAAAGTCTTTGGGAACTCATATTCTTTGATATGTTATGCCTTGGCAAAGGATTGATGAGGAGCATGGGAATATGACATTAGAAGTCTTAGCTCAGGCAAGGGACTGTGCAGAATTGAAAGTAGAAAAAAAAACAATTTGAAATTATTTGCTTTCTCTGACCCTCTTCCTGATTTTCCTAGTCATCTATCATTTATGTAATTGAGATGGATACCCTTACTAGGCTCAACAGTGTATGGAAAATAAATAGAAAGATATGGATCCAAATCCTAGCTTTGATTGACTTTTTGTGACTCCATTTGGGTTTTTCTTGGTGGAGATACTGGGATGATTTGCCATTTTTGTCTCCAGTTCATTTTACAGATAACTAAATTGAGAGAAATAGGGTTAAGTGACTTGTCTAGAATCACAGAGTTAATGTCTAAGATTGGATTTTAACTCATGATGAGTCTTCTGACTCCAGCCATGGTGCTTTATGCACTATGGCACCACCTAGCCATCCTAGATGCTGCTCTCTCTTAAGATCCTTCCTAGCTGAAACATTCTGTGATACTCTCAGTTATGGGAAACCTGAGATTGAGAGAAATTAATTTTAACAGGGACTTTCTGAAGAGACTTGTCTAACACAGAGGAGTGAGTCTAATGTGAAACTCACAGAATTGAGAGGTAGGGAAGACCTCAGAGACCATTTAGTATAATCTGTACCCCCAAAAAAGATTCACCACAATAACATACCTTCCAAGTGGAAGCTGACCTTTGCTCTGTTTATCCATTTGTTTGGTTTGTCTTGTCCAGCTGGTGTTTAAAGACCCCTTCTCTCCCAAGAAGGAGACCCTTCTCCCTCCAAGTCAGCCTAGTCTGCTTTTGCACAGGTCTCCATGAAGGAAGGTTCTTCATGATCTGAGCTTAAGTTATCCTCTTTGAATTTCTACCCATTCCTCCTGGGGAGGCACTTTGGGACCAACAGAAAAAATCTATTCCCTTGTCCTTCAGATACTGGAAGAAAATGCATTTTTCAGCCTCACTCTGAAATCTTCTATTATCCAGGTTAAACATACCCATTTACATCAACTGATCCTCTGATGATAGGGTCTCATGAAAGCCCTTCTTTGTCCTGATTACCTTCCTCTGGATACATTTTATGTTCAGACATAGGAAAGGTACATGTATATGTATATGCATATGTATATGTTCAGATACATAGGAAAGAAACTACATCATGGAAATGTTTGAAGCAGTTAGGCCATGGGACAACTTTCAAATAACACCTTGGAGGTGGCCCCCTGTTCATCTATGGTCCCATGATAAATCCTCTTGTCCCCTCTATTGATAAATCAATCATAGAGCATTTATTAAGTACCAGGTTAGGCCAACTAGGTAGTGCAATGGATAGAGAACCATACCTGGAGTCAGGAAGACCTACATTCAAATCTGGACTCAGGTACTGACCATGTAATCCTGAACAAATCAATCAACCCTGTTTGCCTCGGTTGCCTCATTTGTAAAATGAGCTGAAGAAAGAAATAACAAATCACTCCAGTATCTTTGCGAAGAAACACTGAAATGTGGTCATGAAGAGTCAAATTTGATTGAAATGACTGAATAACAACAAATATAGGAAATACTATTCCTCCTTTAGAGAACTTCTGTGAGGCTGGCAGACAGTAGTGGATAGATGGAGTCAGAAAGGCCAGAATTCATATCTTGCCTCAGGCATTTATTTAGGTTTTGTGATCTTGGCCAAATTGCTTCACCTATTTCTCCTTCAATTTCTTCACCTAAAAAAAGGACACTAATAAAAGCATTTAATTTCCGGGGTTGATATGAGGATGAAATGAAATAACACATGTAAGTGCTTTGCAAACCTTAAAAGGGCTATGAAAAGGCTGATGATGGTGGTGATAGAAGCAGGCTTTAATTACATTAATACATTAGTACATCAAAATGTATTTTTTTCCTGAAGAAAAGGAAAGTGTGTGTGTGTGTGTATGTGTGTGTGTGTGTGTGTGTGTGTGTGTGTGTGTGTGTGGTGGAGGGGTGTTCCAAATTTAATGAGGACCCATACTTCATGGAGGCAGGAGCAAGGAGTTCTCAGGAGGAAAGTAGGCCAGCTAATAAAAGAAGACAGGCTTGAAATTAAAGATGATCCCAAAATGGCAGAGTATCCAAACTCATTTTTTTAAAAAAAACTAGTTTTTAACGAAAAAGATGAAGAGAAGGAATTTAGAATGATTAAGGAGACATGAAAAACTTGGGGAAAGAGCCATTGGCTAATAGATTCTAATTCAGGGACGTTGGAGAATCTGGAGATGTGGGCACTTGCGCGTCTAAAAGATGGCAGGCTAGGGAATTGAGGGCATTTACTAGGGGCACATCCCAAATTAGGATTCAGAAAGTTGGGGGAGAAATCTTTTTTATCCAGTGAAAAATTGAGAGTAGGAAGAAAGCAAATGTAGAAGCTTCAAGTAAGGGAGTTTTGCCTACACAGGATATTTCAAATCCAACACATGAAAACTGTGGAAAAAATGGTGACCCTCCCTATTGTTATTATTGGAAGCAATAGTATTAATAATAATAACAGAAATTGCAACAATAATAATCTACATAATTGACTCTGAAAGGCAGTGTGGAATAGAGGAAAGCTGTCTCCCATATTTGGAACTTGGGTTCAAGTTGCCCCTCTGACAGTATTCTGGACATGTAACCCCAGACATATTACCTAAATTCTCAGCTTTGTTGTTGTTAAGTCACTTTTTCAGTTGTGTCCAGTTCTTCATGACCTCATTTGGGGCTTTCTTGGAAACATTACTAGCTGGAGTGGTTTGCCATTTCCTTCTCCAGCTCATTTTACAGGTGAGGAAATTGAGGCAAACTTGTTTAAGTGACTGGTCCAGAGTCACACAGCTTTTCAGTCTCTGAGGTCAGATTTGAAGTCAGATATTTCTGGTTCATTTCCTCAAACTGTCAATACTATAAAACTCTTAATACTATAAATTGCAGAATAGGTGTTCATCTGCCTTGGTAGAGGGATTTTTATCACCAGGAGTTCCTCATATTAATTAAAAACAGTTCAAAAATATCACTTTAGTTCATGCCAAATGCCTTGTACAGAATACAATTAAATTTTTAAAAAATCTGCTATACAGAAGGATAAAGTTGAATGGTATTTGAGATAGTAAAAAAAATGAATATGGAAAGAAAGGATCTGACTTTCAAACTTGTCTTTATCACTTATTACCTGTATAACTGAGGGCCATCATCTCACTTACTTGGGCGTCAGTTCCTCTTTAAAATCAGGGGGTTGAATTGGACATACTCTCTAAAGCCTCTTCTAACTTTAAATCTCCAGTCCTATGTTCTGGGGAGGCAGGCAATCTCGTATGGTGCAAAGATCTTTGGCCCTGGAGACAGAAGAGTCTCTAGAACTTGTTAACTGTGTCAGCTTGGCTAAGTCATTTACCTTTCAAGGGCTTCAGTTTCCTCTCTGTAAATTCAGGAAATTAGTGATGGAATCCAATTAATTTAAAAGATATTTATCAAGCATCTGCTATGTGTCAGGCACTGTTTTAGCTTCAAACACAAAGAAAGAAACTATCTTTAAGCTTGTACTCTAATAGGAAAGACAACAAGAAAAAATATAATATATTCTTTTTTTTTTTTTTGCTGAGGCAATTGGGGTTAAGTGACTTGTCCAGGGTCACACAGCTAGGAAGTATTAAGTGTCTGAGGTCAGATTTGAACTCAGGTCTTCCTGATTTCAGGGCTGGTGCTCTATCCACTGCACCACCTAGCTGTCCCAAATATAATATATTCTTGCTGTCTTCATATATATAGATATCTTGTATGTATGTATATATATGTATATAATTTTGTTTTATTTTATAATATATGCATATTCTTGATATATATATTCTTTTTACATATACACATGTTTTCCATATGCATATGTCTATAATATGAAAAATAAAAATAAAGAGAATACCTACAAAATAGCTAAAAACAAGATAGAAGATAATTTGGGAGTGAGAGAACCAATAATTGGATGGATCAGGAAGAGCTTCCTATAGAAATTGGCACTCATTTTGCTGATGAGAAGACTGTTTTAGCTTTAAACACAAAGAATGAAACTATCTTTAAATACTCTAACAGGAAAGACAACAAGAAAAAAATATAAATATGATATTCTTGCTGTCTTCATATATATGTCATGTATATATCTGTAATCTTGTTTTATTTTATAACATGTATATTCTTGATATAAACCTTATATTTACACATACACATGTTCCTATATGCTTATGTCTATAATATGAAAAATAAAAATAAAGAGAATAACTATAAAGTAGTTAAAAACAAGATAGAAGATAATTTGGGAGACAACCAATAATTGAGTGGATCAAAAAAGGCTTCCTATGGAAATTATCACTTGTTTTGCTGATGAGAAAACTGAAGATGCAAGAAGGAAAGTGATCAGATCATAACCACTCAGCTGGTAAATAACAGGAATGGAAATATATGTAAAGTTACCCTTTCTCTTCTCCATGATTTTGCTTCCTAGATTTGCTCCATTACTGGACATAGTGTGTGAGAATGGGAAAGAGGGAATGTTGAGGGAGTAAATAATTTGAAAGACTAGAGAGAAGAAAAGAAAAAAAAGAAGAAAAGATGATGGGAGGGAGAGAAGAAGGTAGAGAAGGAAGAAAAAGAGAGAAGGAAAGATGATGGAAAGAACAGAAGAAAAGAGAAAAAGAACAGAAAAAAAGGAAAGCTGATGGGAAGGAAAGAGGAAAGGAGATAGAAGAAGAGGGGAAGAAATGATGGGAGGAATAGAAGAAAAGTGAGAAGGAAAAAGAGAAAAAAAGAAGGAAAAGACAGGGAGAAGAGAAGGTAGCAAAGACTGGACAAGCTAAATATTCGGAGGGTAGAATAATAATATAAATAATCATATAATATGAAATTATGAGATATGTATCATATAAATAAATTATATCATTTCCACAAGTCTCCTGAATCTGTGAAGTAAATACTATCATCACCATCATCCCCATTTTACAAATTAAGAAACAGACATCTCAAGCAGCCTGCCAGTGATGTCCTTGGAGATGTCCAATGTGACCCCTAACACCTTGACTTCCTGATTACAGCTCAGGCTCCCTCTTCATCTGTATGTGAATCATAACAACAGGGGAGAAGATTAAATTGGGCATCCAAGTACCTGAGTTCCAATCCTGTCTCTACCATTTTTTACCTGTATGTCTTTGGAGAAGAATCATGCAGGAGCAGAAAGAAGTCAGGAGTCTTAGTGTTGAGTCCTGTCTTAGTCACTTATTTCTCATATGCCCCTCTACAAGTCACTTAACTCTTCAGAATATTTTTTTCATCTGTGAAATGGGAATAAAATACTTGATTTTAGATTTAGATTTTATTTAAGTAATTCAATATCTTCATTTTACACATAAAGGGAAAAGAGGCTCCTTCCCCACATCAATTAATACTATCCCAGAAAAGCTCAGACACCTCAAATGAATCAAGGATGACACAGAGTCTTCATGTGTAAATAAGATGCTTTATAGGAGGCAAATGCATTCCCAAAGCATAGCAGGCACTTCACTCCCAAGTGGGGCTGAACCAGATTAAAATGTAATTAGGAAATATTTAACAAAATACACAAAAATCCAATAGTTTAGAGAGAGATGTTAAGATGTGCTTTTCTGAATCATTTTCTATTTGAGGTTGTTATCAGAGCTCTCTCCCCTGGAATCCTTATTAGGTGTGAATGTGTCTTTGGTTAATAAGAAACATTTTCTGATTGGTAGAGGATCAGTAACTTCCTCTAGGCCTATATGTAAAGCCTACAAGCCTATCCAGGAGTTGATTAGTCCACTGGAGGAAGATTGTTTGGGGGTTGCAATTTTACCAGTAGGGACAGAAAGAATCTCTGTATCTGTCTGTCTGTCTGTCTCTGTCTCTCTTTCTCTCTCTCTCTTTGTCTTTCATCTCTGTATGTCTTTCTCTGTCTCTGTCTCTCTCCTTTCTCTTTTCCCTCTCTCTCTGTCTCTGTCTGTCTGTCTGTATCTCTTTGTCTCTCTGTCTCTCTTTCTGTCTCTCTCTTTGTCTTTCATCTCTGTATGTCTTTCTCTGTCTCTTTCTCTCTCTCTCCTCCCTTTTCCCTCTCTGTCTCTGTCTCTCTCTATGCTTCCCTGTACCTCTCTATCTCTCTCTTTCTCCCTCTCCCTGTCTCTCTCTCTTCTCCTTCCATTTCTCTCTCTTCTTTACCTCTCTCTTCTACTCTCTCTCTGTCCCCATTTTTCTGTTTCTGTGTATAACTCTGTCTCTCTGTCTCTTTATCTCTCTTTCTCTGTGTCTCTATCCCTGTGCCTGTCTCTGTTTCATTCTGTCTTTTTCCAGCTCTGCCTTTGTTTCCCTCTTTCTCCCTTTCCCTGTCTCTATCTCTCCCCATTCTACCTCTCTCCCATTTCTTCCTCTCTCTTTTTCTAGTCTACCTCTGTCCCCCTATTTTTCAGTTTCTCTGTGTCACTCTCTGCCTATCTCTGTCTCTATTTCTGTTTCTCTCTGTGTATGTGTTTTTCTCACCGTCTCTCTTTTTTCCTTCCCTTTCTCTCCCCTGTCTCTCACTTCTCCCTCTCTTTTTTCTACTCCTCCTCTGTCTCCCTCTATTTTTCTGTCTCTGTTTCACTCTCTGTCTCTGTCTTTGTGTCTGTGCCTATGTCTCTGTCTTTATGTCTCTGTCTGTCTCTGTCTGTCTGTCTCTCTTCCTTTTTCTCTCTATCTTGTTTCTGTATGTCTTTCTCTCTATATTTTTCTCCTCTCTCTTTTCCCTCTCTCTCGTCTCTCTCTCTATGCCTCCCTCTACCTCTCTCTCTCTTTCTCTGTCTCTATGTCTTTTTCCCTCTCCCTGTCTCTCTTTCTTCCCCTTCCATTTCTCTCCCTTCTCTGCCTTTCTCTTTTTCTACTCTCTCTGTCCCCATTTTTTCTGTTTCTCTGTGTCACTCTGTGTCTCTTTATCTCTCTATGTGTCTCATGTCTATTTTTCTTTTGCTGTCTCTCTATTTCTGTCTCTATCCCTGTCTCTCTGTTTCTCCCTGTCTCTGTTTTTCTCTGTATCTATCTGTTTCTCTGTCTCTGTCTCTTTGTGTTTGCCTTTCTTTCTCTCTCTCCCTCTCCCTGTTTCCCTCTACCCCTTCCCTCTCCCATCCTTGTACCCTGGTTTTTCTGTTTCTCTGCATCCCTCTCTGTCTCTCCATATTTCTATCTGTCTCAGTTTCTCTATATCTTTCTGTGTATCTCTGCCTTTGTTTTTATGTCCTCTCTCTCTCTTTCTTCCTTTCCCTATGTCTCTAACTCTCCCCTTGTCTCTCTCTGTCTCTGTCTTTTTGGGTGTCTCCTTCTCTTTGTCTCTCTGTCTCTTTCTGTGTCTCTATCCCTGTGTCTCTCTCTGTTTCATTTTGTCTTTCTCCAACTCTGTCTCTGTCTCTCTTTTTCTCCCTTTCCCTGTCTCTATTACTCCCCCTCCCATCTGTCCCTCTTTCTTTTTCTACTCTGCCTCTGTCCCCCTGTTTTTCTGTTTCTCTGTGTCA
>JAJPUD010002023.1:135300-148721 GCA_023553655.1 Myrmecobius fasciatus | reverse complement strand
TTTTCTACTCTGCCTCTGTCCCCCTGTTTTTCTGTTTCTCTGTGTCACTCTCTGCCTCTCTGTCTATCTCTGTCTCTATTTTTGTTTCCCTGTGTATGTGTATGTCTTTCCCATTGTCTCTCTCTTTTTTCCTTCCCTTTCTCTCCCCCGTCTCTCACTTCTCCCTCTCTCTTTTTCTCCTCCTCCTCCATCTCCCTCTATTTTTCTGTCTCTGTATCACTCTCTGTCTCTATTCTTTGTGTCTGTAACTGTGTCTCTGTCTTTATGTCTCTGTCTCTCAGTCTCTGTGCTTCTATCTCTTGCTGTCTCTGTCTCTCTCTTTCTCTCCTCTCTTCCCTGATCTTATTGAAGAGACTGGAACAATAGCAGAAAATGTCTTTAGCAAAGATTGGAGTGACATAGAGAACAAGGGGATGAAGACAAATAATTATCTAGAAGTTAGGGTTGGGTGGGGGCAGTTTCACTGAGCCTCCACTGAGTTGGGGGGAAAGGCAGGTTCAGAGAGAATGATCCCTCATAGCTGAGACTCTACCAAGTCACATCCCCTCATAGCCTGAGACTATCATGAGGTTATTTCAAAGGGTGAAGGAACTCTCCCTACTGGGAATTGTATTACTCTTTTGTCACACATGTTCTTTACACTTTAGTATGTCTCACACAATCTTGCCTCACTTTTCCTCCTGGATCCTCTATGTATTTGTGGGTGAGCACCCCTCAGACTTTGGTAGGTGATATTTCTGTAACTACTGTCCTTTCTATATCTTTAGTAAATATCCCTTCTAAACACTAAATATTAAATTCTAAACAATAATTGAGTCAACTATCTGATTGTTCATGGAAAGCACATTGATGGGGGCTGATAAGCAATGATATTAGTGTTTTAGGTCCTTAGGTTTACCCCCAGACTGCTAATAATAGAAGCAGCTGCTCCCAGGGAGCCAAAACTTTGTGAGTGTGAGCACAAAATGGTGGAGTAGTCCCAGAGGGGATATTATACAGTTGAGGAAACTAAGACTATAGGAAGTTTAACTGACTTGCCCAAGATTACACAAATGGCTGAGATGACTTCAAACCTCACTCTCTTCCCACAACTCCATTGAATATCTTACAGGGCTGTTTTGAGAAAGTGATTTGCACACCTTAATGCATTCTAAAAATGGAGTTGTTATTAGAATCTCAGTTTACTTTGTGGGTCTCCATATATTCCTTGTTAAAAAGAAAGAGACTAGAATATATTATATGCTCAGTACAAGGTGGCTGATTATATTCCTCTCCATCCCTATCTACTCCCCAACAGATTGGGTGAAATTGGGGAAAGAAACAGGCAAAAGCAAACTGGGCATAAAGAAAATAAAATCATAACTGGAAGAGTGTGGAATGCTTCTCAATGGAGGGCTTCAGGAAGAGGCTAGAAGCCCATCTGTCAGATATATTGTAGACAGAATTCTCTCTCCATCATGGATTTTTGTTGTGTTATTGTAGTTGTGGTTTAGTCATTTTCAGTCACATCAATGTCTTTTGTGAATTCATTTGGGGTTTTCTTGACAAAGATTCTGGATAGTTTGCCATTTCTCATTTTACATATGGGAAAACTGAGGAAATGGGGTTAAGTAACTAGGTTGGACTAGATAGCCTTCCAATTCTGGTCCCTTCCAATTCTGAGGTTCCATGATTCTATATTCTCAAAGGTTCCTTGCATGTCTAAAACCTCTACTCTTAATCAGTCAATTGGCCAATGAGCCTTTATAAAATATTTACTGTGTGTTAGGTACTGTGCTAGGTACCTTGTATACAAATAAAAGAAGAAATCTCTCATTCTCAGTGAATTTATATTTTATCCATAGTCAACACATACACATATAAGTATACATAGCACAAATATATGCAGAAATCATTGGAATGATTTTATTTTCCTCTTTCATTATTTGTAATAAGGGATGATTCTCGGGATAACTGTAAAATGTAAGTGATATAAAACAAAAGATATCAATGCAAATTAATTTTTTTAATTGGAAAGAAACTTAAAGTTCATCTTGTCTAAGTCTCTCTTTTTAAAGAAGAGATAAACTGAGACCCAGAGAAATTACTTATTCAGAGACCATTAGATAGCTTAGTGGATAGAGCAATAAGCCCAGAACTGAGACGATCCAAGTTCAATCCACTCTCTTGCTGAGGTGGTGGTTCATAGGTATGGAACACTGCATCTATTATCAGATTTTTTCCCAATGTACTTAATTATTTTCATTTTTTTAATCTTTCCTTTAAAAAAAACTGTCATAAGGGAATGCTGTTTGGGAGGAAAAAGAAGAAAGATTCAAGAGAAAATTCAAATATATCAAAATTAAAGTTCTTAATAAAATTTTATTTAAAATAAGATGGAAAGAAAAGTTGAGGCAATATTATGGAAAGTATTAATTACAAACCAATTAATCACCAATTTAATTAATCACCCACCAATCATCAATTAAGTTCCAATTCCATGCCAAGCAACTTGCTAGATGGTAGGCAGGATTTTTAAAAAATAAAGGTAAAAATATCTCAGCAGTGCATGGGCTTGTATGTCATACAGAAAAAATTAAATGAGAGGAAATCTGGTACAGGGGAAAGAAGGCTGGCTCAGGAGCCAGGAGGGATGGTCTTCGAATCCTTCCTCTAATGCTTACTGTTGGTGTGAGTTGAGACAAGTGATTGATCCTCCTTGAGTACCAGATTAGTATAGTAGGTTAGGACCAGGGTGGGACTCATGAAGAATTGGGTTCAAATCCTTTTCAGACACTTACTAGCTGTGAGAACTTGGGCAAGTCAGTGGTTTCCAGCTCCAATCCAACAACAATGAAAAAACATCAAAGGTTTTGTTGTTTTTGCTGATATATTTTGTTTTTATATTTCCTTCATTTCCAAATCTAAACTTCTCCCTCTCTTACCCAGAGTCCTATCTACCTTTGTAATAGCTTTTGTTGTTCAATCATTTTTCCAGTTATGTCTGATTTTTCATTGCCCCATTTAGGGTTTCCTTTGCAGTGATATTGAACTGCTTTGCCATCTCCTTCTCCAGCTCATTTCATAAATGAGGAAATTGAAGCAAACAGGATTAGTGACTTGCCCAGGGTCACACTGGTATAAGCATCTGAGGCTGCATTTGAACTCAGAAAGATGAGACTTCCAGTTCTATGTTCACTATGGCGCCACCTAGTGGTCCCACTATAATAACTAGCTAGCATTTACATGGCAGTTTGCAAAGTGTTTGAAGTGTTAATGTAACTGTAAGTAAGAAATAAAAAAAAATCAATTCGGCAAAACAAAAACTTATCAACTGAATCTGTCATGTATGTAATATTTTATTCCCTTAGTCCCTTGTTTCTGGATAGAAGAGAAAGATATTTCTGGAGCCAGACTTTATTGTGATAATTAATATAATTAAAATAAATATATAAATTATAATGATCATAACTAAACAGAATTCCATTTTGTTTTGAACTGTTCTTGTTCTTACTGTTGTCAGTTAGTTAGGTGTTTTATTGGGTAGCTCACCAGGCCTAGAATCCGGGATTTAAATCCAGCCTCACACACTCTCTAGCTATATGATCCTGGGCAAGTCTTCAGTTTCCTCATCTGTAAAATAGAACTAATAATAGCATTTATCTTCCTCTCCTTCCTCCCCCCCCCCAAGGTTGTTATAAGGATTAAATGAGATATCATTTGTAAAGTGCTTTACATAGTATCTGGCATTTACTGTTATATACATGTTATCTATTATTATTTTTTAATGGATTACAAATTCCTTGTGGGACTATTCCTATAGTCCCTAATGGAATAGGGACTATTCCATTTCTGTCTCTGTGTTCCCTGCTAGCTCCGGGCTCATCTGTAGAATGGGACTAATAATAGCACTTATCTTTCTCTCCTTCCCTCCTCCTCCTCCCCAGGGTTTTTATAATGATTAAAGGCGATATCATTTGTAAAGAACTTCACATAGCATCTGGCATTTAGTGTTATATACATGTAATCTATTATTATTACTATTATTATTATTAGTGGACTAAAATTTCCTTATGGAGAGGGGCTATTCCATTTCTGTCTCCGTGTTGCCTGGAGCTAGCAGAGTGCCTGGTACATATTAGGTACTTACTGATTTATTCTGGGAAAATCACTAAATCATGTGAACCTCAGTTTCCTCAACTGTAAAATGGGGGATAATAATAGTACCTACTCCCCAAGGTTGCTGTAAGGTTTAAACATTAAACTCAGTACCCAGCACATAGATTCTTGTCTAAATGTTAGCTACTGTTATTTGAATATCTGAATATACTTTGTTCCTGGTTCTGCTGATTTCATCCTGCATCATTTCACACAAGTCTTCTGTAACTTCTCCAAATAGCTCTTTTTCACCTTTTTTGGCAAGGTAATCAGGATTAATTGACTTAATCAGGGTCTCACAATAAGTAAATATCTGAAGCTGGATTTAAATTCAGGTCTTCTTCACTCCAGACCTTGTGCTCTACCCACTGTACCACCTAGCTGCCCCTTATGATCTTTAAAATAAGAAAGCTGTATTAAACATTTAGAGTTGTAAGGGCCTGACAAAGTCATATAATCCCAGAAATTAAGCCTGAGAGGCCGATTTGGCCAAAGTCAAATAATAAGTGACAGAGCCAAGATTCATGAATCTAGTTGCTTTGTTCCTTTTATAGATGGGAAACTGAGGACCAGAGTGATTAAATCATTTGCCCCGGATCCCCCAGGTAGTGATACTTACAGGGCAAAATTAAAACAGAACACTATTCCATTGCCTTCAACTAAATTAATCTTGTCCCAACTCTGCTTTTCCCTCTTCCTGGGCTGTGACAGATGATGAGGGGAGGCTCCCAAGCAAGCGACAGATGTAGCTCTCCAATAGACAAGTGGGGAGGGCGCAGGGAGGCAGGTGGGGTCCACAATTACTGGCATACAAAGCACAATGCATTCAGTGCTGAAGAGGGTGAAAGGGCAAGAAAGGGGCTGAGTTTAAAGACTTCTTTATAAAGCTCAGTGTGGTGGAGGGGCCAGCATCAGGGCAAGTTCCCAGAAGGAGATACGTGGGGGCTCATACAGGGAGAGCTCATTAAGAAGGAGGGGCAAAGAAAGGCAGCTGAAAGGGCTGGGGTGGGCAAAGGCCAAGGGGATGGAAATCTCTGCTTGTAATTCTTTGTCTTTACCCCAAAGAATCCAGCAATGGGGAAGGCTGAGGGTCAGGACCCTCCTGCCCTGGGGGACTGAATAAAGAGCCTGAACTCTAGGCTAGCCAAAATTGGCAAAATTGTACAAGGAAGCAAACTCTGGCCTCCTTCTTCTCCCTCCACCCTATTGACATTCCTGCCCAGGATCCCAGAATCCTTCCAGATGTTCCCACCAAGAGCTCTTGGCTGTGCCTCCCCTGGCAACCCATGAAGAAGGATTATCCCTTCTGTCCTGGGGAGACAACTTTAACATTAGGTCCAGAATCATTCCACCCCATAGCTGGAGCAGTGTATTATGGGAGGTGGATTTTAGAAAGGAATTTGGAAAGCTGGGGAGTCCAGGGAAGGATAATCAGGGGAATAAAAAGTTCTGATCAAGAGGATGTTCTCTTTCCTAAAGCCTCTCCCAGCTCTGCCATCCCCTGTTCTAAGGCCCCTCCCAGTTTTGCCATCCCCTATTCTAAGGCCCCTCCCAGCTCTGCCATCCCCTGTTCTAAGGCCCCTCCCAGTTCTGACATTCCCTATTCTAATTCTGCCACCCCTTATTCTAAGGTCTCCCCCCTCGCTCCTCCAATCCCCCCATCTCTTACACTCCCAGTTCTAAGGCCTCTCCCAGCTCTGACTTTGTGTTCTATAAATTATATTCCCCAGAACACTAGGAGAATTAGCCCTCCATCCATCTTGGTCAGTTCAGAGTACAATAGTCCTGTCTGAGACTTGGGGCCAGACCACGAGGTCTTGCCAATTTAAACATTCTGTGATCCTGTGAATTGCTTCCTCCTGCTCCCATTCTGTTTCTTCTAAGTGAAATGTTTAGGTTCAAACTCAGTAAGAAAAAAACTCAAACAAACAGCTTTGTCTCTTGTACAGGACAAAAGATTATGGTTTCCGGGCATCTCATAGAAAAATGGTCTTTCCTTTCTTTCTCTCTTTCCTAACTACGTTGTATCTAGACAAACAAGAGAATAGATTTGACATAAGAGAAGAATATAGCAGCAATTTTTTGTCTTCATCAGTTCAACAGAGGGATCAAACTTAGGTTGCCTTTGAAGAAATTAAAGAATGATTTCTTTGAGCTTCATATCCCTTACCCCCTCCCTTTCTATCATTTTTTTTTTGAAATCACTGCAGCTTGAGGGGAAAATGTTTAGGTTCTGAAAATGAAGGGAAATACCCAGACATTTGAAGATACCCAATCAAACTACAAGTTTGAGGGAATCCCTCCCTTCCACACTCCCACACTCTCCCTTCATTTCCACTCTCTCATGCAGCTCTCAAAAATCCCTGCTTTCCATGCATCCAAATAGGACCCTGATGACCACTTAGAACTAAAATCAGATATATTCTGCTACAAAAGTCTTGATTCAACAGAGAACGTAGCTTGTTTGGAAGTCAGAAGTCTCGGGTCCAACTCACAGAATCATTGAATATCAGAGTTGGAAGGAATCTCAAAAGCTATCTAGTCTAAATCATCTGTGATAGGATCCAGCTTCTGTTTCTTCACAACGGGAATTCATTTCTTCATAATCTTGTCTTAGATACTTATTAACTGTGTGATCGTAGGTAAGAAACTTAACCAAGTTTGCCTCAGTTTCCTCAACTGAAAATGTGAATTATAATAGTTAGCATCTATAAAGCACTAAGTACTTACTAATCACTAGGGGATGCCATAGTGCACTGAGTGCTGGGTCTACAATCATGAAGACTCATCTTCCTGAGTTCAAATCTGACCTCAGACACCAACTGTGTGATCCTAGGCAAATCACTTCACCAAGTTCGACACAGTTTACTCCTCTGTGAAATGAGCTGGGAGAAGGAATAACGAACCACTCCATTATCTCTGCTAAGAAACTGAATGAATGAGAAACATATATTTGTGTGTGTCTGTGTATAATACATATATATGTACATATATATACTTATATATGTGATGAAATTTATGAGAGTAATTAGCATCAAATAATGAGATTTAGGAGAGGGTTTGGCTCCAAATGATGAGGTCTGGTAGAAATTCATATATTAACAACTCACAAGAGCTTTCTCCTTGTCAAAAGAGACATTTATTTATAAGAAGAGGTTACAAACCAAATGAAAAGGCAAAATAAACACCAGGAGTAGTAAATATGAAATAGATTTGGGAGAGCATATAATTAGACAGTAT
The DNA here is from genome assembly GCA_023553655.1 of Myrmecobius fasciatus. Taxonomy (NCBI): domain Eukaryota; kingdom Metazoa; phylum Chordata; class Mammalia; order Dasyuromorphia; family Myrmecobiidae; genus Myrmecobius; species Myrmecobius fasciatus. The sequence continues at coordinate 141,344 of JAJPUD010002023.1, read as the reverse complement.
AGTGGTTTTAACAATTAACAATGGAAAAGACAAGTTCTGTAGTGGATTAATTACAATCAATTAATCATAATTAACCAGGAAAAAGGGAATACACTATGAAGTGGGAGTATCCCATTGACTGACAGGCTCAATTCATAGAGGAGTTAGCATCCTGAAAGAATTAGCTAGCCATAAGGAGAAAGATACCATGAAGTTTGGGGGAGGGATGGGATAAAGAGAAAGATAATCATGAGGCAGAACACCTTGACTGGCTAATTCAAAAGGGATTCAGCAAAGATGGCGTAGGCTATGGTTAGATTTATAAGGGAAACTTAATCTTTGGGGTTTGATAACAGAACTTGACTTTCTGATTGGACATATTAAGGTGGAGTTACCTAGGACCTCCACAGAGAGTGGAACTGTATCCCCATCAGTGTCCTTTCCTTCTTGCCTCGGGGCGTAATGCTATCAGTACTTTCAGTTTTCTCTGCCAATCCCACCTTGTAATCCAGGATCTCATCATATGTGTATGTGTATGTATGTAATCAGTCATGCAATAAGCATGAAAACATGTTCCAGGCACAGCACAATGCTTTTAGTGTATGTGTATATATATATATATATATATATACATGTATATATATACACACACATATATATACATATACATACATACATATATATATATATGTATAAAGGCAAAATTCAGCCTTTATCCTAAAGGATTTCATAATCCAATAGGGGGACATGCTAAAAACTGTATATGAACAAGCTATGAGTAAGATAAGTAGGAAATGATCAACAGACAAAAGGCACTAGAATTAAGCGGGATTGGGAAAGGTTTCCAGTAGAAGGTGGAATTTTAGCTGGGATTTGAAGGAAGATAGTGAAAGGACTCTGTGCCTAAGATTGTGCCTAAGTGAGGGAGAGAGTGCTAGTTCTCTCTTTCATCTTGAGAGGGACCACATCTAAGATTTCAGAGGCAGAGCTCAAAATTGATGGCAAGATTCAGGTATCCTTAGAGTATGTTAGTAGGGTAATTATTACTCTTTGGGAACCTGAAGGGAATTATTCCTCCCTTGTTTCAAAGAAAGAAGAAAAAAAGGGGGGGGGGAGAAGAAGCATGATGATTTTATTGTTTATTTGAACAAGTTGTGCACAGTAGATTTACAGTTTCATATACAATCATCTTTTATTGCACTAGGTTATGGAAATTCTTGTTTTATCCCATAAATTAAAAATTTTTAAAACACCCTAAAATTTATAAAAGATCACCATTCACATGCTAAGGTGATGTCTTATCTTGGGAGTAAATTGGATTTAAGTGAAGCAGAGTTGCACGAAATCATCAGCCTCACTCTCGATTCCAGAGTCACTGAAGATCAGTGGGAGGACAAAAGTCAAAATGATTATGAATGGCCTGGGATGAAGTGGATGACTTTGGTGTCTCTGCTGTTTGACCAACCAGAACAGGGCGCATGGTAAAGCCCAGTTGTCCTCTATCTCAAAGCTTCTTAAACTATGGGTCAAGAACCCATATAAGGTTGCAAAACTGAACTTGGAGGTTGTGAAATTATGATCTATTATCAGTAAATATTTGACTTGTATACCTATGTTATATAACTATATACGCAGGGTCGAGTAAAAATTTCTTGAGCAAAAAGGGGGAAAGTTTAAGAAACATTGCTTCATCTTATCTGAAAGACTGAAATTAGTGAGTCAGTCACTGTTCACCCAAATGGTGTAAGCTGATACCATCCACCTCTGTGCTGGGGAGTAAGCGGCACTTCCTGCTGAAGTGGAAATAAAACATAGGGAGTTCAAAGATCTACCAGAAGGGTAGGAGGGGAAGTGAGTAGAACAAGAAGTTTTGGAGAGAAGGGATAGATCCTAGTTGTATCTGGATGGAACTGGTTAGTTCTTTGGCTCTTTCTGACTTTAAATATATACTAATAAAAATACTTCACATTTACAAAAGGTTTTACATTATGGGATTTCATGTGACCTTCACTGAATAACCCTCTCAAGTACCAGAATATAATCTATATTTTATAGATGGGGAAACTGAGGGTCAAGGAAATGATTTGTTCAATAATCACTTCCCATTTCACAAAATGACAGAACAGCCAAGCTGGAAAGGACTTTAGGAAATCAGGTAGCCATATTCCTTCTTTTCTAGATAAGGTCACTGAAGCGCAGAAAAAATGATCTCACTTACTTATAGTCTCACAGTTAATTAATGGCATAACCTGGATTTCAAAACAGTACTTTTAGTCTGACCCTTTTCCTATTTTACCATGATTCCCATCCCACTGACAACAGTAACAGCAACAACAACTACTACTAGTAGTAGTAGACTACTACCACCACCACTACTATTACTACTATTACTACTACTACTACCACCACTACTATTATTACTACCACCACTATCACCACTACTACCACTATTAACTTCCAATACTAATAATACTACAATTGTTACTACTACTACTACTACTACTACTACTACTACTACTACTACTACTACCAGCACTATCACTACTATTACTACTACTACTATTACCACCACTACTACCACTACTAAACTACTATGATTACTACCACTACCACCACTACTGCTACTGCTACTACTACTACTACCATCATCACCACTGCCACCACTAACACCACTATTACTAGTAGTAGTAGTAGTAGTAGTAGTAGTAGTAGTAGTAGTAACACAACTACTACTACTACTACTACTACTACAACACAACTACTACTATTACTATTACTGCTACTACTACTACTACTACTACTACTACTACTACTACTACTACTACTAACCACCAACATAAATATGACTTTAAAGTTTGCAAAGCACTTTAAGAATAATATTCATATGTTAAGACTGGGAAAACACTTTGCATATGTTATTTTTTTCCAACCCTCACAAACACCTTGGGAGGTAGGTATTATTATTATGCCCTTTTTATAGATGATGAAATTGAATTTAAGAGAGGTTAAGTGACTTGTTCATGGTCACACAGCTAAAAAGTTTCTGAGCCAGAATTTGAACTCATATTTTCCTTACTCTAATTGCAGCACTCAATGAACTGAACCAACCATGAGCCAGAGTAGGCTAAGTCTGAGCCAAGTTTTGACAGAGACATAGCCAGTGAGTGGGATTCAGACCAAGAAACCAGATTCCTCTTTAGAGCTAAATTGACTTATCCTAATTGTTTCTGTTAGTCCTTTGTTTTCAAAGAGGTCCAATGACAACACAGAGTGATGTCTTGACTTGTGAGTGAACTGGATTTAAGTGAGGAAGAGTTTCACAAAATCATCAGCTTCATTTGGTCTTCCAGAGTTATCAAAGCCCACTGGTGGGACAAAGGTCAAGATGACTGAGATGTCCTAGTATGCAATGGATTGCTGACATCAACATCTGAGCAAACTCTAAGCATCCCACAGTACCTGCTTTAGTTGCCTTAGGACCAGTGGAATAAATTGTTCTCATCCACCCATTTCCCCCAAGGGAAGTCTTCTCATACTTGGGTAGAGATCCTACTTCCTCCCTGTCATGTTTGAGGACTGTTAGCTGCCCTCAGCCTGATTTAGCTTATCTGCTAAGACTTCATGGAGCTGAGTCCTAAGTGGACACCAAAGGTACCCCTAGTACATCCTATTCCTCCTTACCAAAAGATTTACTCTTATTTACTTTTATTGACCAGCTATCTTTGCCTCAATCTCACCATGAAAAAAGAGACCTTGTTTTTTGGCCACTTGTAATAATAATAGCTAACTTTTAAACAGCGTCTACTGTGTGCCAGGTACAATGCTAAATAGTTTACAATTGTTAACCCATTTGATCCTCACAACAACCCTATCTATAAGAGATAGGTATATATATATAATCTATAGATATAGATAATCTATAAGAGACAGATACCCTTGTTATCTATCTTATAAACCAGGAAACAGAATTAGAGAGAAGGAGAATGAGTTGCTCAGGGATCTCCATTTAGTAGGTGTCTGAAACTTGATTTAAACTCATGTCTTCCTGACCTCAGACCCAGCACTCTTCCCCTGGAGCTACTTAATTGTCTGGAAGGAATAACAACAGGGCAGATGTAAAGGTCCAGTTGTTCTCCATCTTATCCAAAGGATTGAAGCTGGTGACTCCCTGCTCATCCAAGTGGTGTGAGCAGCTATTAGCTTATGAATCAGTGGCCAATTAAAAAACTTGTCTTTACCTTGAATTAATCAGCCAGGAAAACAATCACAAACAATATCCATTCCACATCATCACACACTTCTAAAATCACTTCACTGAATGTCAACATGAGTTCTCCATATTTGCTCCTATTAATGGAACCTCATTGGCTCCTATTACTTGTAAAATGAGATATTTGGAGTAAATGGCTTCTGAAGCCCTTTGTCTCTAAATCTAAATTTCCTGGAGGTGAGAAAGGTGGACTGGGTCCTCAGAGTTTCAGCTGTGTGCAGAGGAGGAATGAAATTTAGGCTGTCATTTAACCCCATGAGGGGCTTCAGTTGTTACGCTAAATTCAAACACAAATATGATCTGGAGCAGACACTGTCGGTTAATACCCATTTTCCTTTTCCCATCCCACATTGGTATTGAATTTTTACCTCCCACCCATGATTGTGCCATCAGGAAGTAAACAAAGTTTATGTCTTTCTCTTTTTCTTGTACCCATATCCCTACTCAACAATCGTGATCTGGGTCTCTCTAAAAATCCCTCTACCCTTGGTAGTGAGTGACCATGACAACTCACATCACTAGTGGTGTAGGAAGACAATGAAAATCCTTTATGCAAGATGGAAGACCACCAGGTCTTTCCATCTGCCTTGTCATTACACTCTCAGGTCATGCTAACCTGCCACACCGGTGTTTGGCCCTTTCCATCCACCCCACAACTGACTCCCCCATTATAATATGAGCTCCTTGAGAGGAGTCTGTCTCACTTTTCCGTGTCCTTTGTACAAATGATTTTTTTCATTTATTTTTCATACTCTCATCTTAACCAGATTGTAATCTCCTTGAGGTGAGGTCTTGTTTAGCTCTACATACATCACACCAGAGATCCAGAGCTAGAGAGGAAACTCAGAAGCCTTCTAATCCATTTTACAGATGAGAAAATTGATTTCTGATTTTCTCAAAATCCCCCAGGTGGTAAGTATTTGACAGAACTTGAGTTTGAATCCAATTTCTTTGACTTTCAATTTAATCTGAGCTTTTGACTACCTGCCTTTTCATGTCTCCCTGTGTACCAAAGCTGACGCAGTTAAGTTGAACAGCTTTAATTTAGCTCATAGATGTCTCTGATCTCTTCTTTAATGCCTTCTCTATTATTGTTCTCTCCTCACTAAGACTTGCAAGGCATCTTGGGAGGGTTAGCATTGATTGAGATCATCATAACTATTCTGTCCGCTTCCTTTGCTCTCTCTGCGTTAGTGTTTACTAACTTGCTAAAAATCACATCCTCCAAATGCCCTGACCTAGAGCTACTGAACTATCCCTGCATTAGCAAAAGTAGAGAAATGGAGAAGGAGGAGAAATATACCAATATTCCCCCCTTTCCAATCTGGAGTAAAAGAACCTGGGCACAATTCAGGTCATTCTCTTACTAGTGGTCCTTTTCAGCTCTAAGTCTGCAATCCTTTGCACTAAGCTGCTCTGCTAAGCTCTAAATACAAGGTCTGGACAGGGGCTAAGGCTAGGAGGTGGGTGGACAATGTGTAGAATAGAATGCTCCTAGGGGACTTTCATCCTGTTGAAAGAGCCAGTAGTGGACCCATAGAAAGAATGTTGCCCTGAGAATCAGAAGACCTGAGTTCAAATCCATCTACTACTTGCTCTCTGTGTGACATTGGACAAAACTTTTTCCTCATCTATCTTCAGTTTCTTTTTTCTATAAAATGAGATGATTAGATTAAATGACCTTTTAGCAGTAAACTGGGAAAATATTTTTACATCCAAAGGTTCTGATAAAGGCCTCATTTCTAAAATATATAGAGAATTGACTCAAATATATAAGAATTCAAGCCATTCTCCA
>JAJPUD010002023.1:96560-134900 GCA_023553655.1 Myrmecobius fasciatus | reverse complement strand
AAAAAAAGTTTTTTTGCAAAGGTCAATGTTGAAAGGTCACTCATATGTTTTGCAAATAAAAAGCTTTATTAAAAAAAAGATTAAATGACCTTTTAGGTTGATAACCTTTCAGTTTGAAATTGATAATTCTTGGATGAGAGAAATGATACCCATATACATAGGAAAAGCCTCACAGACTGTATCACCTGTCAAATTAGGCTGCCAAAACTTTAATCTTTCCTTTAAAAATCTGAATTCTATTAAGTTTAATCACAATAATACCTGACATGGATATACTTTCTTTTTATAAAACTTTTTCTTTTCAAAACATATGCATGGATAATTTGACAACATTGACCTTTGCATAGCCTTGTGTTTCAGATTTTCTCCTCCTCCCTCCCTCACCCTCCCCTAGATGGCAGGCAATACAGTATATGTTAAAGATGCTAAAATATATGTTAAATCCAATATGTATAAACATATTTTTACAATTCTCTTGCTGCACAAGAAAAATCAGATAAAAAAAGAAAGAAAATGAGTTAGAAAACAACATGCAAGTGAAAACAACGAAAAGAATGATAATGTTATGGTGTGATCCATGTTCAGTTCCCACAATTCTTTCTCTGGGTGTAGTTGGCTCTCTTCATCACAAGATCATTGGAACTAGCATCAATCATCTCATTTTTGGAAAGAGTCACATTCATCAGAATTGATCATCGTAAAATATTGATGTTGCCATGTACAATGATCATGGATATACTTTCTAAAGTTTGCAAAGCCCTATATACGTATTATCCAGGTTTTGCCCCACAACAAACCCATGGGTTGGATGCTACAGACTTTATTCTTTTTTTATAGATGGGGAATTCAAGGCTCAAAAAGGTTGTATTATAGACCAACAGACACACAATAAGTATCAGAGGTGTGATTTGAAGCAATTTTCTTAATTCCAAGACAAAGAGGTAAGAAACAACAAAGCCAGGATCCATCCCAAGCTCACTAACTCCAAATTCAATGTGTTCTTTCTATTGTAGGGTGCTGTCTCCTAGAAACAGGAAAAAGGTTTTCTTTTCCTCTTTCCTAGCACCTCACTCCATTACATGCTGCATTTTTTATTTGGACTCTGCTCTTACTGAACTGCTCTGCCTTCTTTGTGTTTAACTTAATATATCTGCACAACCGTTTCCCTCCATTGGACGAGCTGGCTACTACGTTCTTTCTGGCTCATTGTCTATGACCTTAGATTTGCCTTTGCTTATATCATTCCATCTGTACAGGTTAGTTTTTCTCTACCAATATCTCTTTCTGAACCCAAATTAAGGATTGGCTTTTCCCAGGATCTTTTACTGATTGAACCTTCATGTCTCTATTAAGAGTAATTTCATCCCCCCCCCAACTCCAGTTGGACAATATGGCATCATTCTCCAGCTTAACACTTTTGATTATCTCTCTCATAGAAGACATGGATTACCACTGAGCCATCTGTCCTTTCTCTCTCCTGACTCCCCGTTGTATTCTGGGACTCATAAGCATGGTGAAGGACAGAAAGGAGCCAGCATGGAGAAAGAATCTACCATTTGGGGCTCAATAACACAATAAAATACATCAATGTGTTCATCAGGAACTATTATGGATAAAAGACAATGCTTCATAAAGTAATAGTCCTACTCTCCTCTGCCTTTTCTGTTTCTCATTTGGAACATGTTGGGATTACGTAGAGTACCAAGGGAAAGTAAGCATAATGATAGAGAAGTTCATGCCATAAAAAGTTTGGTTGAGAAGGTGCTGATCAAAATTTTGAGGGGAAATTTTCCCTATAAAAATTCCCTAACCTAGGGAAATCGTAGTTCCAATCCTTAACCATTTTTTCACCAAAGCCTGGCAGAACTTGGAATACAAAAGATATTTAATAAGTGCTGAAGTCAATGAAAAGAATGGTAAAGGGGTAGTTAGTTGATCTATGAGGATAGATTAAATTATTAGTTCTCTCTGGCCTGGGTAAATGAGCTGAGTGAAGATGTTCTAGAAAGGATGGAAAAATAGATCTGGACATGAGTCTCAAATTGATGAATATTCAAACTAGGGGGGATCCCACTGGAATTTGGAAGATAATGTTTTAAGGGAGATGAAAGAAATACTTTTTGTATAACTGAAAATGTTATTAGAATGAAGGGCAATGTAATACAATAAAGAGAGCCAGGATCCTGATCTGGGTTTAAATTCTAGCTATGTTACTTTCTAGCTATGTGACCACGTTCACCTCTATAAAGCTCAGTTTCCTCATCTATAAAAATAGGAATAGTACTGCTACTGCTATCAATCTTACAGGCTCATTGTGAAGAAAATGCTTTTAAAACCTCAAAGCATTGTAGAAATGGGATGCGGTATCAGAATTGATTAACCACAAAAAAAGTACAAAATGAAATTGGCTTAAGAAAGAATTTTTGTTATCATCATCACAATAACTAGTATTTGCATGGTGCTTTTGTAATATACCATTTCATTTTATCTTCCCAACACCCCTGGGAAGTAGGTGCAATTATTATTATTTTCGTTTTATAATTAAGGAAATGAAGGTAGACAGAGGTGAAGTGACTCATATAGGTTGGGAGTATCTTTGGCAAGATGAGAACTTATGACTTCCTGAATCCAAGTCCAGTTCTCTATCTACTCTACCACAGAATTACCTAAAATCAAAGGTCTAGAGCCAAAATGGACCTAATAGGTCATCTAATACAACTTCCTTGTATTCTGTTTGAGGAAAACTTAGGTTCTGAAAAGTTGATTGACTTGCCCAGAGACACACAGTTACTAAGTGATAGAAACAGCAGGGATTCACAGGCAACAGATCTATAGTGAACTGCTACAGAATGCAGAGCCTACTCCCTAAGAAAAAATCTCCAGGGCCAGATGGATTTACATGTGAATTCTACCAAACAATCAAAGAACAATGAATTCCAATACTATATAAACTATTCGAAAAAATAGGAAAAGAAGGTGTTCTACATTTTTATGACACAGATATGATGCTGATAGCTAAACCAGGTAGGGTGAAAACAGAGAAAGAAAAAATAGACCAATTTCCTAATGAATACTGATGAAAAAATCTTAAATAAAATATTAGCAATGAGATTACAGAAAGTCATCCCCTATAACCAAGTAGGATTTATACCAGGAATGCAGAGCTGGTTCAATATTAGGAAAACTATCAGCATAATCAACTATATTAATAATTAAACTATAAAAATCATATGATTATCTCAATAGATGCAGAAAAAGCATTTGATAAAATCCAACACCCATTCCTATTAAAAACACTAGAGAGTATAGGAATAAATGGGCTTTTCCTTAAAATGATCAGTAGCATCTACTTAAAACCATCAACAAGCATCATATATAATGAGGACAAACTAGAACCATTCCCAATAAGATCAGGAATGAAACAAGGCTTTACACTGTCACCTTTACTATTCAATATTATATTAGAAATGTTAGCTTTGGCAGTAAGAGAAGAAAAAGAGATTAAAGGAATTAGAGTAGGTAATGAGGAAACCAAATTATCACTCTGCAGATGATATGATGGTATACTTAGAGAACCCTAGAGACTCAACTAAAAAATTACTAGAAGCAATTCACAACTTTATCAAAGTTGCAGGATACAAAATAAATCCACATAAATCATCAGCATTTTTATATATTACCAACAAAGTTCAGCAGCAAGAGATACAAAGAGAAATTCCATTCAAAATAATTGTCAATGGTATAGCAACTCTTCAATCAATAAATGGTCAAAGGATATGAGCAGACAATATTCAGATGAAGAAATTAAAATTATTTCTAGTCATATGAAAAAGTGCTCTAAATCACTATTGATCAGAGAAATACAAATTAAGACAACTACGATACCACTACACACCTGTCATATAAAGATGACAGGAAAAGATAATGACGAATTTTGGAGGGGATGTGGGAAAACTGGGGCACTGATATATTGTTGGTGGAACTGTGAATGGATCCAACCATTCTGGAGAGCAATTTGGAACTATGCTCAAAAAATTATCAAACTGTGTAGATCCTTTGACCTAGCAGTGTTTCCACCGGGCCTATATCCCAAAGAAATCTTAAAGGAAGGAAAGGGACCCACATGTGCAAAAATGTTTGTGGCAGCCTTTTCTTGTAGTGGCTAGAAACTGGAAACTGAATGGATGCCCATCAATTGGAGAATGGCTGAATAAATTATGGTATATGAATGTTGTGGAATATTATTGTTCTGTAAGAAACGACCAGCAGGATAATTTCAGAGAGGCCTGGAGAGACTTGCATGAACTGATGCTGAGTGAGATGAGCAGAATCAGGAGATCATTATACACGGCAACAACAAGACTATACGATGATCAGTTTTGTTGGACAATCAGTTCTGATGGGATGTGGCTCTCTTCAACAATGAAATGTTTCAAACCAGTTCCAATTGTTCAGTGATGAAGAAAGCCATCTACACCCAGTGAGAGGCCTGTGGGATCTGAGTGCAGGCCACAACATAGCATTTTCATGCTTTCTGTTGATGTTTGCTTGTATTTTGTTTTCCTTTTCAGGTTTTTTTTTTCTTGTACATCTGATTTTTCTTGCACAGCAAGATAATTGTATAAATATGTATAGATATATTTGATATTTTAACATAATTAACATGTATTAGACTACCTGCCATCTAGAGGAGGGACTAGGGGGAAGGAGAGAAAAATTTGGAACAGAAGGCTTTGCAAAGGTCAATGTTGAAAAATTACCCATGCATATGTTTTGCAAATAAAAAGCTTTAATAAAAAAAAGAATGCAGAGCCTATTAAAAATAGGAATTGACACTTAGATTACAAGCTAAGATTTGCAAAATACTTTCAACCGCATATCTCATTTTCTCCTTACTGCAAACCTAGGGAAGTAGGTATTCCCGGCTCTTGAAGGGATGTGGTGAATTGCAAAAAGTGCTGGTTTAGGGCCAGTGGCCTTAAGTTAGAATATGATTTTTTCTACTTATTGGTTATGTGACCTTGAGCTAGTTATTGTATTTCTTTTTATCTCAGTTTCTATATCTCAGCATATGTATCTATGCCAGTTTGCCTGTCTGCATCTATCTATCTATCTATCTATCTAATCTATGTATTTTGTCTATCTAATCTATGTATTTTGTCTATCTAATCTATGTATTTTGTCTATCTATCTAATTATCCATTCATTTATATATCTATCTCTCTATTTATATTTACCCATCTATTTAATTATCTATCCATTCATCTATCCATCTAGCTAGCTATATAACCATCTCTTAATCCATCCATCCATCTATCCATCTATCTATCTACCCATCTATCTAATGTCTTGTATCTCTCTGTCTCTATGTTTATCTATTTACCTATCTATATCTGTCTTTTACTATCTGTGTCTGCAAGTTTATCTGTGTGGTGTTTATCTATCTCTGTGTTGTTTCTGTGTCTGTGTGTTTATCTACTTGTCATGTCTATCTTTCTATTTATTTCTCTCTCTATTCATCCATCTAATTGCCTTTTGATATAATTGTTGGCCTTTTCTACATATTTTATTTTATGCACTTTAAGACCACTGTCTTGAGAAAGGGTCCATGAGTTTCATCACACTCCTAAATGGTCCATGTCACAAAACAGGTCAAGAACTCCTGGACTTGATCTAGGATGCTCTGATACATCTTGAGTCTCAATTTCCTCATCTGTAAAAATCTAGAAAAAGCTGGACTAAAACAACTTAGAAGGTCTCTTCCACATCTAACAGGGTTCTATTATCAACATTTTATGGGTGAGGCTCACATTTATCCACAGTCACAAAGCTGGTAAGAAGCAGAAGGGAGATTTGAATTTAGTTCTTCCTGACTCCAAGCCTGGCACTCTTTTTCCTATAAAATTCAGAGAAAAAGGTTCTGAATTATGTCTCTGTAAGACAGAATCCCAGGCTGTCAGAAGCATGGGTCTCATCTACCACATAGCATTCCTGTTCCACTTTGGGGTTGGCAGGAGGTTGTGTGTGGTCAGTGCTTGCCAGAGAGGTATTCTGAGTTTAGAGGAGAAAAAACAATGGCCTAACAAAGGTAGTATCCCAGCACTGGGTGTATTGATTCATTTGCTAATTTATTTCAGCAAGAGTCATCCATGGGGGCAAACTGCTGCAGAGAATTCTTTGCAAAGCCCTGAACTGCAAAAGAGTCCAGTCTTGGTCTCCCCCTTCCCTCCTCCTCTCCTGCCTGCCTATTCAGAGATGCTATAACCAATCTTGGGGAAGGGGTTGTTTTGTTTTATGGGGGTTTTTTAACCAAAGGTCATCACCTTTCTCATCTCAAAAGTCTTCCAAAAGAGGATTTAGTATTCCATTCAGGAGAACATGATGAGCAGAGGAGACAAAGAAAGTCACATTCTGAGGTTGTAACCTGTGTCGAAAAACAGAAGGCACTAGTAGGAATATCTGTATCTTCACATATCTATATAGATAGAATATATAGCATTTGGGCAAATGTATGTGTACGTGTGTGTGTGCATACACACAACATTTGGGTAAATAAATAAAATGAGACAAGACAGATGGAGGGTTACTTTAAGATAAAAGTCAATTTCATTTAGTCAAGTTGTCTCTTTGCCTTTCTGTTTATGGGAATGCTCGTGTGTTTGCATATGTATGTACACATACATAGAAAAATGATCCATACAGCAATCATGAGCACTTTACCTATTCATTTTCAGTCTTCTGTGTGACTGTGGATAAATCACAACCTCTCTGAACACCATTTCCCTCAGCTATATAATTCCATTCCATTTAATAATCATTTTAATGGAGGTCCATGGTGCAGTGAAAAGAATATTGGCTCTGGATTCAGAGGGCATAGATTTTAATCCTGTCTCTGATGTTTACAAGACACAGATGCTCTCAGAGCCCAGGTATCCTCATCTGTAAAAAGAAAAGGCTAATCTAGATGCCTTCTAAAGTATGTTCTAGCTTGAAATCTAGGATTCTTCTTAATTCCCACTATGTACAAGGCATTTGGTTCCAGACTGTGGGTACCAAGTTATTCATTCTTTGTCATAAGTATAAATGATAACAAACTTCTCATTGCAAGCCTAGATCATTCAACAGGTGATAAAGAGACCTGAGTCATATTCTTATGAGTTGTTTGAACAGTCCATTTGATTAAACAAGCATTAATTAAGTGTGCCTGTGTGGGTTATATTTATGCTTCACATTTCTTGTACATGCACGATTGTCTATAGCTTGTCTCCCCCAAAAGATGGAGCTCCCTGAGGTATGGGATGATATCAGTGCCTTTCTTTGTATCTCCATTGCTTAGCACAATGCCTGACAAATATTAGACAGCTGGGTGTCTCAGTGGATAGAACACTGGCCCTGCAGTCAAGAACAGCTGAATTCCAATCCAGCTTCAGAAACTTAATAGCTGTATAAACCAAGGCAAATTACTTAACCTCTGTCTGCCTCAGTTTACTCATTTGTAAAAATGGGGATAACTATGGTATCTGCTCTCAGGGATATGCTGAGGACAAAACAGCAGCTAATAAGGGCTTATTGATTGACTGACTGTGGCATGCACTGAGGAGAAAGAGATAACCACAAAAACAGCTTTTGCCAAAATTATGGAGAAGTCATTCTACTGTTCCAAGCTGTGTTTTCAGTTGATCAAAGTATAGAGTTCACTGGTGGTATATATATATACCATCATGGAAGTTTCTTAGGTGGCACAAGGTGGAGATTGCTGGTCTTAGAATTTAGAAGGCCTGAGTTCAGATTTGACCTCAGTTAGTTACTAGCTGTGTGATCCTATGATCCTAGACCAGTAGATTAGTTACCCTCTCCCCATTTTGGTTTACTTATCTATAACATAGGGACAATAACAGCATTTACCTCCTGGAATGGCTGTGAGGATCAAATAAGATAATATTTATAAAATGTTTTGCATTTTATTACCCAAAGGCTAGCAATAATTATTATTTTAGTGTATAAGGTTTTAATGATGCTTGTTACCTATCTCCCAGTCACCTGGCTTTTAGTATTGCTTCTGGTTCCCAGCAATGAAGAAATACAAATGATAAATCCCAGTTGATCATATCTACCCTAAAATACAAACTGATTCTGAAGGCTGGATCTTTGGTTAACAGAAACAAGGCCCCTTTGAATGCATGAGAAACTCAGCTAAGGATAAATCCCTTGGCTTTCACTTTTGGGCATTAAAAATTGAATCCATGGCCTCTGTCAGTCTAATATTTCGTGTTTACCACCCTTCTTGCCAATCCAACTCTTCCCCACCTCTCTTCCTATCACACAAACACACACACACACACACACACACACAAACACCACATTTCTTTTCTCTGGGGATTGTATCCAGTCTGGCTAGATTATATCAGCCACTTAAACCCTCAGAGCCCTCAATTTCATTATCTATGAAATGAGGATAACGGTAATACTGTGTGAACTTCCCAAGGACAAATTGCAAACCTTCAAGCCCATAGAGCTGTGTTGTTGTTTTTATGGTTCTTGATACAATTAGCACGGTATCATCACAAAATGGGAACATCTGGGGAACCCTCCAAGTAGAGAAGATTTTTCTCCCATGTGGATTCTGCATTGGGCAACCTTCATGAAGGTGACCAATAGCTCTGATGAACACACACTTCCCAGCTTGGTGCTTGATATGGATAATCATAATGTCACTGGGGAAAGAAAAGTTCAACCTATTTGTCATATCTTTTAAGGAATCATGCCTGATTTTGACATGTGTGTGGGGGAAATTTTCTCGAAGTTAAGGAGATGTCACCTGAAGATTTACAGAAAGAGCAAATGGGTGAAATGCAATCCAAACCATTGGGAACAGCTTCCAAACTGATGAGATCACAGATGACTTTGAGCTTTTGAATTGAGTATAGGAAGAAATGCATTACGGTGGGAAGAGATATTGACCCTGGTTCAGAGGATCTGAGTTCAAATGTTGCCTCTGGTATTTACTTCCTTTGTGGCCTTGGACAAAGCACCTAATTTCTCCCTTTTCTTAGCCATAAAGTGAGGGAATTGAACTAGATGGTATCAGAATCCATTTATTTGTTGCAATCGGCAACATTTCAGGTAATAATCATGTCTATGAGATCAATCAAGAATCATGTATTAAATACCTACTATGTACCAGGCATTGCAATAGGGAGACATTAAGGTTAACATGACAGAAAGAAAAAAAGAAGCACCCCATGCTCTTAAGGATCTTACATCCTATCTGGGAAGACAACAATTCCTATATAACAGTAATGGAGATTTGAAACATAGTCAGAGACTAGTTCTGTGTCCACATGGATATGTTAAGAAATTTTAAATAAATACAAGGTAATCAAGTGAGACTAGGTGGCCCAGAGGATAGATTGTTGGTTCTGGAGTTAAGAAGACTCATCTTCCTGAGTTCAAATCTGGAATCTGACACTTAATAGCTGAGTGACCCTGGATAAGTCACTTCATTCTCTTCACCTCAGTTTCCTCGTGTGTAAACTGAGCTGAAGAAGGAAATAGCAAACCACTCCAGTATTTTTGCCAAGAAAATGCCAAATAGGGTCACAAAGAGGCAGAGAAGACCAAACAATCAAATGAGACAATTACACAAAGAACTTTCTAAATATTAAAGCACTGTATAAATGCTTATTGTTATTGTTATTTATATGATTATTGAGAGATCTCTTTAGCAGTTGGAGGGGAGGTGTTAGGAAAATGTTCATGAAGAAGACTGTTATTGATCTAGATAAGAGATCTAGATCTCAAGGGAGGAGAGGGATTTTATAAAGCAGAGGTGAGAGGTGAGTACATCCGTGGTATGGGCAATGGTCAGTGTCATGTATGAGCAATAGCTTTATGTACCATTTGGTCCAAACTATGGTATGGGAAGGGGAGAAATGTCATGAGACCACAGATCCATTCTGCTAAAGTGTTATGATGATAAGAAGTATACTTTTGCTGCATAAACTGCTAGATGTGGAGGTAGAAGGACTGGGACAAGTGACTTACTCTCCAGAGCTTTCATTTCTTCCTCAGTGAAATGAGAATATTAACATCTTTTTCACTCAGTGTCATTGTAAGGGTTGAATGCAGAAATGAACGTAAAAAAACCTTTCTAATCCATTAAACAACCTATAAAAGTGAACTAATATTAACACTATATCTTGGATTTGGGGCTGAAGGAGCCTGCAGTTATCACCTACTTTAACTTCTCCATTTAACAGATGGATAAACTGAGGCTCAAAAAAATGAAAATGACTTGCCAGGCTACCCATGTGAGACTTAATGGCAGATCTAAATCTCTCCTGTCTGGGACACTTTTCATAGTCAGGTATTCAGATTTCCTGGAACATGGTCATTGAACTCTGAGGCAAGAAGATGTCAGATTTCAGACACTCACTAGTTGTATGATCTCCAAGCAAATCTTTTTTATCTGCCTCAGTTTCTTCATCTGTAAAATGGGGGGGAGTAATAATATTTACAGGGTTGGTGTGAGTATTAAATTAGATATTTATGATGCGTTTGGGAGCTTTAAAGTGATACAGAAATGCTAGCTAGTTATTATTACTCCAGAACCTAGGAGAATGCTCTGAGCATCAATGTTGATTTTCCTCCCCTTAATACTTGTCCTTCCTGCTATTGTCTCTGCAGTGACTCAGTTCCAACCCTATTTATCATGACTAATTGTGACTTAAAATATCCCAGGGCACGTGAGGGAGCTCTAGGAGGGTCTTGGAGTTAGGCGGCTCCCTGATGGATAGGATACAACACCAGCTTTAAAAAGGTTGGGTGGGAAGCGAGGGAGGAGCCCTCCGGAGCAGATCCCTCCTGGACCCTTCACCCTCGGGGAAAACAGTCCCTGAGCCAGGGAGATGGAGGAGGAAGGAGACAGACAGCTGCAGCTCCTTGCATGCGCCAGAAGGTGTCTCTCCAGAGCGAGGAGAGCTCCTCTCGCCCTCTGGGGCTTGCAAAGCCGCGGAGCCGAGCCTGTGGGAGGCTGCTGCTCAGTCCCTGAGCTGGAACCTCCCTGCTGCTCTGACATGCCCACTACTTCCCTTGCGGAGCCCAGAACTGCACCGCGGACTCCAGGACACACACACTCCCTCCCCCGAGCAGATAGCCTCAAGTAGGCTCATTTATAAACAGAGACACGCACACACACCCTTTCTTACAAGTCCCCAGAGAAACATTCACGTACGTGCTCAAATGCTCCCGTGGAATAAGGATGTAGTGGAAGAAGCTCCGGATCGAGAGTCAAGAAGATCTGGTCCAAATCTCGACTCTTCATCGTAGTAGTTGTGTGACCTTGGGCAAGTGTTTTCCCCCTCTCTAAATGTTTTCCTATTCTTGGAATATGCCTTTTCCAAGGTCCCTCCCAGTTCTGACATTGCTTTCCCACGTTCTAAGGTGTCCCCTCCCCAAAAGCTTTTCTTCGGCCCCTCCCAGCTCTGACAGTCTCTGTTCTAAAGCCTTTTCCAGCTCTTTCTTTGTTCTGAGGGCCCTCCCAGTTCTGACATTTTCCTTTCTAAAGGCTCTGACATTCTTTGTTCTAAGAGTCAACCCCGAACTATGTTCTCAAATCCCTTCTGCCTCAACTATTTATTCTCTTTTCTAGGGCCCCTTCGAGCTCTCTCAGCTCTGGCACGCTGGGTCCTAAGGTACCTTGTGGCTGTGACATTTTATATTCTTTGTTCTAAGGGGAACTTCCAACTCTCAAATTCTATATTCTGATAGCCACACCTTTCTAAATATGTGGTTCTATGATAATAAGTGTCATTTAAATAATATTTTGCTCTTCACAATCATAAGCATATAGACACGTGTATATATACTCGTATATTTAGAAACTCCCTTCCAAAAAAAGTTCTAACATTTCCAATTGTCAATAAAGCCTTAGTGGCTCCCTGCTGTGGATGATATACTGAATTAGGGTTTGAAGTTACAAAACTGTTTACTGTATCTATCAGCAAATTTGTAGTAGGTGCTTTTTCAGTGCCAGACGCTGTGGTAAATAGAAAAGCTACCCCCCCCAAAAAAAAATTGTAACAGACCCGCCTTCAGGGAGCCCATAGTTTAGTTGGGGAAATGGACTATATTACGTAGAGATAATGAACATTACTAGACATGTTGTGCTAAATGCCAAATGACAAGTACATATAATAAATGCCACAGGAGTTCCTAGTAGGAAGTGCTGTCCCAAGAGAGCCTAGAAATATTCCTTTCTGGTAGGAAAAGACACTAGAGTAGAATTTCTGCACCTGATTCAAGTGATTTATTGTCCTGCTGAGTGCTGAATTCACACCTGCCATTTAAATCTCTGCTTGGCTGGAGGGGGAATCCTCTCCAGGATCAGGAGGTGATGGGTTTTTTTTTGGGGGGGGGGATGAGACAGAAAAGATCCTTCCCCCAAATGTGGTCTTTCCAAACTGATTTCTATGAATTCCTGAATTCAAATCTTCCTTGAGAGAAGGGAAAGCAACTTCTCCCCTTCGGTAATAGAAGGAGGGGGCGGGCTGGGGAGGGGTTTTGGGGGGAGGGGGAGGGGGATGAGAAGAACCAGCTGCCGACTGCGTTGCACGAAGGAGATATACGTCCATTTAAATAACTTGCTGCGTCTACTGGACAGATGTAACTGAGCCTCTCTGCAGGCAGGAGCCCGAGATGCAGCAGATGGCGAGAAACGGAGTTTGAGAAGTAGCGCCCATAAAAGCGCCCCTCCCAGGCTGGGGGAAATCTTGAGCTCAGGAGAAGAGGGCAACCCCTTCCAGGGCCCAGAGCTCTACACGGACCGAGGTTTGGAGCTGGCCAAGGTCCCTCCAGCTCTACCTTCAGCCCGAAAAAAGGATTGAGAATAGAGTAGGAACAATATGACTTCGGAGTAGAGTGGGGGGAGGGGAGAGAGTAGCTCTGGCCAAAGTGGGTGGGAATGGGAAGGGGAGAGGAGAGAGAGGCCGAGAGAAGTGGGGGAGGGGACCAAGGAAAGGCGCAGGACGGGGATCAGAGGTCTGCTAGGGAAACTGCACGGGGCCAGGCGGTCCCCGAAACTCGACTGCGGTTCTTTGGGGTCAGGACTTTCACTCCGCCGCTAGCTCTGGTGACTGGCGCCCGCCCCGCCCCTCTTCCCCTCCCCCGACCTGCGGGCTTTTGTTATGCAGATAGAAGCGGGAGGCTGCGAGGGCTGAGAGGGAAAGGGGAGGGGGGGAGGGCGGGGAGGAAGGACTAGGAGGGAGGGAGGGGGAAAGTGGCTCCCATAAGACCAGCCCCCTCTTCCCACGTCACATCTCGCCCGAGACAAAACAGAAGCGGCGCTGGAACACTCGGCACGCACACACAGACGGCCCCAGAGCCGGTGCTCCGGTAGCTGGCCCCCCGAAAGCCAGCCTTTCCAACCTCGCCTGAGGGGAGAGGGAAGAGCCTGGAAAGGAGAAGGTGGAAGGGAGGAAAGCCCAACTAGAAAGACTGACAGTCCTCTCTCTACCTCTCTCTCGGCTCCCTGGGAAGCCGAAGCTCACACACACACACACACACACACACACACACACACACACACACACTCACTCCCCTCGTTCTTTCTTCCCCTGGATATATATATCAGAGGCTGAGCGAAGCGCCCAGGAGGGCCGGGACCTTGGCTGCTGGGCAGCGGAGCCTCCCCTGAGCGCCCCCATTTGGAACGTACATTTCAGCACTTTGGACAGCGCCCGAGGCTCTGGGGGCCTCTGGGCTGGACCATGGCGAGTGTGCAGCAGGGTGAGAAACAGCTTTTTGAGAAGTTCTGGCAAGGGACCTTCAAAGCCGTGGCCACCCCCCGGCCCGAGAGCATCATCGTCGCCAGTATCACCGCCCGCAAACCTCTCCCAAGGTAATGCTCCCGCCGGCGCTGTGACTCGGGAGAGCAGGGCAGGGGCTGGGGAGGATGTAGGTGAATGCACTCTTCTCCTAGGCAGTTCTCCGTGTCTCCCTGGGGAGCACCGGAGCTAATCGGTTATCGGCGCCTTGAGCTCCTTGAAAAGGGACAGGTAACCTTTCGGAGGAATTAAACTAGCGTGGCCGTGTTCTCAATGATAATCTCACTTCCTCTGGACAGACGAACAGTGTCGTGAAAGTCCAGGAAAGAATCTCTCGCGTGGCTCAGAGAAACTTTTCCTCCCCCTCGGTTCAGAATGTCTTGGCTGAGGGGGTGGGGAAATGACGGGGGAAGAAAGCTTTGGTGGAAGGGACATGGGGAGAGAATGGAGAGCAAGTGATAGGAAGACCAGAGCTTGCTAAGTGTTTTACAGTCAACTCAGTAACAGCTGAGCCCTGGGCTATTTGACAAAAACCCATATGCTAGCCTGTGGATGTACTGAAATAGCATGCTGGTCCTTTGTACCTGTGTCCAACTCTTTTCTTCAGCGGCACCTAGATCTGATAGCACCCTGAAGTAGGGTGCTGGCGCTTGGGTGCTGGTGTGTGTGTTGGGATTGTTCTCCGTAGCGCTACCTTGGAGACTTTCATCTGATTTTCCCTCAGTGAACAAACCCAGTTCTGAACTAAGAAAGGAAGGAGACTCCCTGGAGGAGGGGCAAAAAAAAGGTGGTGAGAAAATGGGAGGAGGGTGAACAGGAGAAAGGGAGACAAGGAGCAAGGTGAAGGGGAAATGGGAAAATCAGGTTCATGGAGAGGCAGAAAATTGAGTCTGGGAAATTTATATCTCATGAACTGATAGGTCAGTCCAATAGGGTTTGAACAGAATGAATAGGAAAAGTCACCCAGGATCAGGTCAAAGAAAGCAAATTTGCTAGTATCGGATGGGTGGCTGGGCAGGAGGAAGTAAAGGAGGTAGAAGAGGGCTTTGCATTTGGATTGATGAATTCTGGCAGGTTTCCTCGGTGAGCAGATTGAAAACATGTCTCAGAAAGTGGCTCAGGCATATATCCTGTTCTTGTGTAACCAAAGCTAAACTTTCATGGGGGAGAGGGAGGTGCCCCATTGGTAGGAACCACCTGGAACCAACTAAGTTTCCTATTTTATGGCTTTACAAAATATCCAGGTCTTATATGATTCTACAGAGAAATGGGTGCCCTAAAAGGAGATGGGCAGAATTGAAATGCAATGGACCAGCTGGGCGTATCGCCCTGAAAGCTTTGTCATCAGCAGAGCCGGCATTTTCGGGATACACAGAAGGGAGGAGGCTTCCACAGGCACAGGAAGGAAAATTGGAAACAATTGCCCAAAACATTATCAAAAGCAAATGCTCCTCAGCTTAAAATGAGGAGCTTTGTGGAGGGTTTTTGACGTCAGGGTTTTTCATCTGCCTGGGCTGCTGCCATTAACCCCACTGTTGGAGAACACAAAATGATGGCAAAAAAGGCACAGCTTTCAGCCAAAGAAAATGCCCTTGTAGAATGGACTATGTATAATTACACAGCAAATTGGCACTGTGGAAATTACTCCTGAGCCTCCTTCTTGTTATCAGGAAGCCAAGGAGAGGGAGACAGTTTCCTGGAGATGTATTAATTCCAAACAGAGTGTCTAATTTCAGCTTTGCTCTGCCCTCTCATTCTTTGCCCATCAGAGTGGTACTTTCATGCTGTTTTGATGGCCTGGTCCCCAGCCTTTGCAGCTAGCTCTAAAGGGTTTCCAAACCCTCAACCCCTTTGCATCTTTGACTCTAGCCCAGTTTTATTATGCCAGAGATTCCATGTTAATCCCTGGACCATTCTGGATTCTTATAGGTCTTGCAGGTCTTTGAACCCAGTGACTGAGGTTAAGATCTGAGGCCACATGCCCTGATTAATCTCTCTCCAGGATTATACTCTTCAAAGCTTCTGAGATGGGCATCATTTATCTTTCTCTCATTCTCACATATGTTTGCCTTTTATTGCTTTTTGTTCTATCCTGGGCCAGAGTGAAAAGATGGGAGAGGAGAGTGTTTTTATTAATGCCAAGAAAAAAAGGAGTTCTGGGGAATAACTGGTTTTTAAGATGACCATCTCTGCTTTTCACTCTCCACTGCTTGCAAAACCTCAATCATTCCCAATTCCAAACCAGCCAGTAGCAAGCAGACATCTACATGTTGAGGTCAATTTTCATCACCTTTCTATAGCAGATGGTAAGACCTTTAACATCTGGAAGGAATTATCCTTTCTACACAGAATAGAAAAGCAGAGGAAAGGATCAAATCATGGTTCTAAGCCTTTGGTCCCAGTTGCTTCCCATCAAGGCAATTTGGGGTCCCAATCTCATAAGAAATATAGCTAAGGTTTATGAGCTGAGCACAGACCAGAGGCAGAAGACTTCTGTGCAAATATGAGTCCACTGGAAGACTGGGGACAGAGACCTATGAATAGCTAATGGAAGTGCCATATTTGTAATCTTTGTTTTTAGATGCTAACCATCCTCTACATTATCTAGCTGCCTTTTTTAAAGTCTCCCTAGATAACCTAGTGCCCTCATTTACTTTCTCAGAAGTCTCCATGCCTGAAATGCACTCCTGCTTCACTTTCAGAACCATTATTTGTAATACTTAACTTCAGATTCCTAAAACCTAGGACAGGTTTGCACAAAGTTGGTATGTATTAGAGACATTAAATTGAATTGAATAAAATAAGATGGAATTAAATTTTCCTTCAAGGCTCAGTCCTAAATGCCATCTCCTCTGTGAAACCTTTTCTGATTCTGTAGGCAAAAAATGTTTCCTGTCCTCAAATTTCCTGGGAAATCCCTGTCTGGAGTTTTCCTTTATTGCTATCATGCCCTATTGTGTGGTATGCTTACCACAATACTTGTCCATATGCATAGATTTTATGAATATGAAATAAAATAATTTTATAATCAACATGCCTCCTCAAGAAGGTATGCCAATTATAATAGATTTAAAATTCACTGAACAGCAGCCAAAGGTGATATTTAAATGCTGGAGCAAATTTCTTGGTGTCAATCATTTAAAAATTTTCTTAACTCACTAGTTCTTTGAAGGGCACTCAAATATATGTCTTTTCCTCTCTCCACTTGATGCAGATGATGAGTATCATAAAGTCAAAACTCTCCCAATACACACGTATAAGATGAACACAAAGTGGAGAAACAATAGTCTGACCACAGAATTCCCCTTCTTGCTTGGTAAATACTCTGAATTTTTGTCTGTGCTACAGCTAAGCTGGCAAAGAATTACTTAGATTTCCTAATGGAACCCATTTGGTATTTGCCAATTTCAGGGAGTTGGGTACATGAGAAGTTCTTAAATTTTAAGTAAGTTATAAATGTTTTGTTTACTGAGTCGCAAGGGAATGTCATATTTGTCACCTTCTCATCTCTTCCCCAAAACTATCACATAGATTGTAAGCTTCTTGACGACAGGGACTGTTTTATTTTTGTCTTAAATAGTGCCCAGTACATAGTTAGTGCTTAATAAATGCTAGTTGATTAATTGCTCACCTGATAGCCAATCTTGTTCTCCCACACATGTCAGATGTGAATTTTAGAACATACCAATCTTTAGAGAATCAAAGGTGTGGGCAAACCAAAGGGCAATGCAGAGATTCAAATGCAAACTGGGCACATCATCTTTCCATTGCTGGATCAAAGATAAAGAATTGGTATAATGGATATTATTGAGAAAATGTATTCCTCAAAAGAAGGGGAGCCAATTAGGTAGGTAGTTCAAAAGATAATGGTTAGAATTTTTCATTGTTATCCATTAAATGTAGTGATAACTAGAGAAAATAGTAGATCCTCTAGGGAAGATTAGTCATTCACAGTGAAAAGTCATGATTACTTTATAAAATGTATTGATGAGGGAATACTCATTAATGATCCACTGGTAATAAAATATAAATAAATTCCTTGAGAACAGAAACTCATTCATATAATTTCATGGTCAATCCAAACAAACATCACTCTTCTATATCACTTGGAATACCATTAGGAATTAGCAAAAGATCTGAATGTATTTTTTAATATTGCTTTCTAGAACATGCAAGATTCCTGGCATAATCTATCGGCTCCTAGGGAAACAGATTAAATATATATTTGAAATTAGTATATAAATTGTTAGTAAGTGAGGGATTCCACTGTGTTAAAAGATATTCTCTGAAGTGGAGAAATATTCCTTTTTCAGTCTCTCCTCCCTTTTCCTTCATGCTACTCATTTTCTTGGCAAATAATTTCTTTGTAGGATGGCAACAAAGCAGACTACAGCTCAATACCTATTTGAATTCTCTTACATTCTAAATTCTCTTTCATTCTAAATATTATCCACATTTTTACATATATATGTTACATAAAGAAAGGATGATTATATCATAGGGGCAGTAAAAAAATTCTTTCAGACTTTCTTAATGCCAAATTATACCTTCATGCCAATACATTAGTTAGCACATCTATGCATAATATATTCTCAGGGGCAGGGCTGAAGATCTACTTGGATAAGGTTTCCTGACTGCCAGCCTGTGGTAAAGATCCTACCTGTCCTGGGTAATGAATAGCCCTGGCCCTGAAGACTGATGGGTGGTTGTTTTATATTCCCTTGGGGAAAGGGATTGGTATCATTTTTGTCAAATATCTCTCTTTCTGAAAGGTGAATTTGTTAGAAAAAGGGGGGGGGAATCACTGAATGGTCATTTAAGATTTCTTATCATCCTTGATTTGGAAGCTAGGGGCTTAATAAGGAAAATCCTATTGATGGGAAGGAAGGAAGGAAAGAAAGAGGGAGGGAGGGAAGGAAGGAAGGAAGGAAGAAAGAAAGGGAGACAGGAAGGAAGGAAGGAAGGAAGGAACGAAGGAAGGAACGAAGGAATGAAGGAACGAAGAAAGGGAGAGGGGAAGGAAGGAAGGAAGGGAGGGAGAGAGGAAGGAAGGAAGGAAAGAAGGAAGGAAAGGGGAGAGGGAGGGGGAAACAGAAGAGGAAAGGAAGATGGACACAAAAATGAACCAAATGGACTCTCTTCCCAAATTTCCCCACATATTTGATATTTTGAGCAGTGCAATCCAAAATTCTGCAAATAAATTTAATCTCTTCTCCTGCCAGAATAAAGTGCTATTCTCAAAGATCTTGAAACATAGATAAGTACATCTCTTTGGGATAATCTCAGTTCTGGTTTGAATTAGAACAGAAACAGAGACCAGACCAGATGACCCTCTGGACCTACAATTCTAGTTAAGCTCCCTTGTCTTTAGTCCTGAAAAAAACCATAAAATCCCAAATCCAAATAATTCTACAAACCTCAAACCCACCCTTATTTCTGAGGAAGATGAAGGTTGGACTTGTGAACTTTCTACTCATGACTGACAGCAGAGGAGAAATATTAAAAAAATATGAGTCATGAATAACTAGAGTTTTCTTTTACAGCACTAAAGTGTTAACTGTAGTCTCACAAAATATTTCTGGATCTTATTTTCCTTCATTGGTTAGAAAAACCAAATGATCTCTGAACTAGAAAGTTTTTTTCTACCTAGAAAGTTTTATTCTATCTTCTATTCCAAATAGTCTATTCTATTGCATAATGTTCTTTTCCACTAAGATTCTATAATATTTTAATCTAACCTAGTGTAGTCTACAGTATTGGGGAACCATTCAAGTGTAGAGCAGAGTTCTATTTGCAATTGGAAAATGTGAGTTTAAATTTCAAATCTGCCTCTTACTAACGATGTCACTGTGACCTTGGACCTGTGGATTTCCACATCTCTAAAACTGGGGGTTTAGATGAGATGCTGTCAGAGGTTCCTTTCCACTCTGATGTTCTATTGTCCTAATGGAACTGAAAATATATTTATCTCTTGAGGGTCCAAAGAGATTAAATGACTTGGCCATGGTCACAAAGCAACTGAGTGGGAGACAGAAGGCAACACTGAAGAGCACAATTTCTTAAATTAGAGGTCCTGGATTCAAATTACATCTCTGAGGCTTGATACATATGTGATTTTAGGCAAGTTAATGTACCTCTCTGTAGCTAAGCTTTCTCATCTATAGAATTAAGATAGAGGACTAGGCAGCCTCAAAGGTTACTCCCAAGTCTCCATTTATAATTACATTAACATGGTGGGGGGGAAGCAAACTGCATGGACTAGAGATTCATAGTCCCATATATAATCCTTCTTTTCTGTTCTGCTGTGTGTATGGAAAGGAAGTTTTAACCCAAAAATTAGAAATAAAAAACCTGAAGGAAAATATAAATTTTAATAAATAATAAAAAATACATAGAAAGAATGGTAAAGCAGGGTCCCAAATGCAGGTCTTCTTGACATCAAGTCTGGTATTATTTATCTCTTCCATAATCTCATCAACATTGTCAATATTGTAATAATCATCTCAGGAATAATAATAAAGTCTATGATGTACCAGGCAGGATACTAAGCATTTTACAAAAATCATCTCATTTGATCATCTGATCCTACCTGGTATAAGTGTTATTAATATCTTCATTTTACAGATGAAAAAAAACTGAGGCTGACAAAGTTAATCGATCTGAGTCACATGGTTAGTAAGTGTCTGAGGCTAGATTTGAACTGAAGTCTTCCTGATTCCAGACCCACTCTAATTTCTCTGATTCCTGATGAAATTCAAGGTGTGAGCCTCACCCTGACTGCATCAAAACTTACAAGATACAGCTGACCCACTTAGAAACAACCTAGGAGAAGCTAATGTTTAAAAAACAAATGAGCAAATGCTGGATTTAGCTCCGCCCCAAGAATCACAGAAACAGTTTGTCAGAGTTGGAAGGCACATCAGAGATCAAGGTAATCCATAATCAGGTAATCCATACCTAATCAGGAATCCCCCTCTAAATGGCCCTAACAAGTAGGCTGAAGCTCCAATAATAGAGAGCTCACTAGCTTCCGAGGCGACCCCTCCCAGGTTAGAATGGTTCTAATTCTTTGAAAGGTTCTCTGGACATTGAACTGAATTTTGCCTCTCTTTAATTTCTGACTATAGCTGCTTGTTCTGCCCACCAGGGCCAAGCTCAACAAGTATAATTCTGCTTGCACAAGACAAGCTTTCAAATACTTAAAGATGGATACCATGTTCCTCACAAAAGTTCTTTTCTTCAAGCCAAAAATCCTTGGCTCCTTCAACCAATCGTTATATGGTGTGATCTTGAGACCCTTCATCACTCTTTTTGCCTTCCTCTGGACCCTTCCAAGGATTAAGATATCAGTCAATCAAAAATTACTTAGGAAGTGCTATGTACTGGACACTGGATTTCCCAAAACAAAAGTAAAAGTTCCTTCCCTCAAAGAGATTTTTATCTAGTCAGATGTATAAAACATGACAATATTATTCTATTACATATAATTATATAATGGGCAGCTAGATGGCGACATAGTGGATAGAGCTCAGGACCTGGAATCCTGAAGACTCATTTTCCTGAATTCAAATCTGACCTAGTCAATTACTCACTACCTGGCCCTAGATAAATCACTTCTATTACTGCTTGCCTCAGTTTCCTCATCTGTCAAATAATCAGGAGAAGAAAAGGACAAATCACTCCAGTATTTTTGCCAAGGAAATCCCAATGGGATCATCAAGAGTAAGACAACTGAAAAACAAATGAGCAATAATTATATTAACATAACATAGTTATATTAATATATTTATGTGTGTATATATGCATGCACTCATATATGATATGCACATGTGTGTGTGTAAGTATGAAATAAAAAGTGATTTCAGAAATGAACATTTTTTTTGGCAAGGCAATAGATATTAAGTGACTTGTCTGGGGTCATACAGCAAATAAGTATTAAGTATCTGAAGCCAGATTTGAACCAAGGGACTCCTGACTTTAGAGTGGGTGCTCTATCCACTGTGTCATCTATCTGCCCCTATGAAAATGAGCATTTCCTATGCTGACAAGGGGACTCAAGGGCAACAATGAACCAGCCCTTGACCACTAGCAGGAGCTTACAGTCCAACTAGGGGAGGCAACATGTAGCTACAAAAGTAATTATAAAATGTATGCAAAGTAAGTACAAGGCAAATGGAGAAATGAGCATCAGAATGAAAAGACTTCTCATCCTGATAGGACCCTTGGAACACAATGTTCAAAGACTAATTGTTGTTTTTCAATCATTTTTATTTATGTTTGGCTCTTCATGATTCCACTTGGGGTTTTCTTGGCAGAGTTCTTGGTGTGGTTTGCCATTTCCCCCTCCAACTCTTTTGACAGATGAGGAAACTGAGGCAAATGGGGTGAAAGGACTTGACCAGGGTCGCATGGCTACTAAGTGCCTGAAATCAAATTTGAATTCCAGTCTCCTTGACTCCAAAACCAACACTCCATCCTAGCTTCTTTGCCTCTCAGCTTCTCCTCAAATACTAAAGTACTCTACAAAGTGTGGAAGAAGGAAGCCCACACAGTTAACTGGCAGTTCCTGCTTGAATAACAAATATTGTATTCCATAGTCTTCATCTTTCTTTTGAGAGGTTTCAAGTGAGGAACTTACACGATTTGAACTCAGAAAACACTGCCCCCTGTAGAATATGAAAGTGATATCTCTTGGCAGAAAGACAGATAATAATGTCTTGGGATTTCTTGGGATTTTCTTGGGACTTCAAATTAGCTAATCACTGTTACTTTAAAAGAGGTATGGAAGAGTTTTTTACTCATGGGTTAGTCACATTTTTTCTGGATCTCAGCTTCCCTCATCTGTAAAATAAAGGAATTGCTTATTAGATGGTATCTGAAGTTACTTCTGTCTCCAAATCTATGATCCCAAGAACCCATCTCATGAGATTACTGGAATATACTTGGCTGATAGGAACCTTATTATTGATATTATTATTATGCTTCTTTTAAACTTAATTTTTATTTATATATTTGTTTTTGTATTCTCATCACTTCCATATCTCGCATCTTTTATCCAGCAAATTCTCCTGTATAACAAAAATAATGACAAAAAAGCAGTCCCAGCAAAACTAAAACACCAATCATGTGTAATACCATGTGTTGGACTTAATACTTACTTTTACTTCAAGGATCAAAGTAATGGTCTTTCAGGTCCCTATAGTTCCCCCTTCCATTTCTTTAGAGTTTGAATTAAATTAAAAAAAAACAATCATAATCGCTTTGAACCCCCAGTTAGGAAAATTCCTAATAGTCAGAAGTTTGGCTGTCTGCCTTAATTAGCATTTTATATTTATCTCTAAGCAACCTCTGGCTTCTTTGTGGTGGTGGCAAAATTTTCTTAAATAGCTCAGTCTTACTTTCTTATTTCCTTTTCTTTTCTCTTTGCAGCTTTGGTACCTATCGTAGTGTCTTTTATTAGAAAAGGTACCATGATGGGAGAATTGGGGGAAGAACATACATTCCTTTGGAACCTCTCTCAACATTTTAAGGAGACAGGCACAACTGGTGTCCTCAGCCCATCCTTTCTGCTCTGAGATGTCTGTAGGTCAAATAGTCTCTTCATTATCTCCCTTTCCTTAAATACCTCGGTCTTACTTTCTCATTTTCTTTTCTTTTCTCTTTGCAGCTTTAGTACCTATCATAGTGTCTGGCATACAACAGAAGATTAACTAATTATTTCTTAGGATTCAGTGTCACAGCAGAGTTAAATTTATACTTTCCAATTCCAAGTCTAGAAATTCATCCATTGCTTCTTGTAAAATACCTTATCTGAGCAAAACATTTGACAGTTTCCAAAGCACATTCACATAATAAACTAATAATTCATTCTCTAAAGTTAGAAAATGAAACAAAACTTATAATTAGTAATAATTTGTGCAGCATTTGAAGGTGTATGAAGTGCTTTACACATTTATCTCACTTTCCCCTCACAATGACCCTGGGAGATAAGTGCTATTATTATTCCTATTTTACAGATGAGGAAACTGAGGCTTAAGTAAATTTGTCTAGGATCACACAATAAATAATGAGGTAGAATTTCATTCAAGTCTTTCCAATTCCAAGTGCAGCATTTCATCCACTGTACCACCAAGACCTTCTATTATGCCTCTCTTGCAAAGATCTCAGGTTATTTTATTCACTATTGCAACTGTATTTAGAATTAGGGGAACAAGGTTAGAATACAAGCTCTGCTGCTTGCCAGATGGGTGAGCTTGGATATATTACACATCTGTGTTTACCTCAATTTCCTCATCTGTAAAATAGGGACATTGGATTTCAATTGGATTTCAAACCTCTTCTGTATCCTGGATCCCTTTTACAGTCTTTGAAGCTTGCAGATATCTTCTCAGTGCTTTTAAATATATGAAATATAAAATATACTACTACTAGTAGTAGCAACAGCAGCTGTAGTAGCAGCAATAGTAGTAGTGATTTTTGTTGTTAGTCATGGAGATACAAAGATGAAAAATAATAGAATCTCCATCCTTAATTAGTTTACAATTTAAAAGAACTATATTGTTCTTTTGCCTGGCACCAAAGCAGGTTACTTTTTCACAAAATAGTCATAAATTTATAACTGGAAGGGACCTCAGAGTCTATCTACTACAATCTTCTCAATTTACAGAGAAGGAAACTGAAGCCCAGAATTGAAGTGCTTTTGTGAAGTCATCCAGGTGGTACATGGTAATGAAGATTTGAACTCAAGCCCTCTGACTCAACCCAGTGTCTCAACTATACAATCCAGGTTCTCCACAGAATATCCAACTTCAGGTTTACAATCTGCTATAAGGAAGGGGAGGTATAGTAAAAGATCATGCAAAACAATACCTAATTCTCCCAAATAAATATATTTGTCTTTAGGATAGAAGATATTAAGAATAGCAGGTTTTCCCCACCCTTTTCTTTAGTCTAGGCTGCTACTAAATGAGTTTGAGGTTACAATGGAAATAAGGACTGATAGTGAATTGTTGGGAAAGGGAATGATGATTTAAGAGCAATATTGAATCATACAATGGAAATAGCCCTGGCTCTGACGTCAGAGGACCTGTGTTCAAATTCTACATCTATTAACTACCTGTGTGATCTTAACCCCAAGGGCTTCTCATCGTCCTCATCTATAAAATAGTTGTATTAAATGACTTCTCAGATTCACTTTAAAATTTTTGATCCTATGACCTTATTCTGATGAACTTCATTAAGTTTTTGTTCCTTCAGTGGTAAAATAAAAGGATTGGACCTTATGACTTCTAATATCCCTTTAGGGGCAGCTGGGTGGCTCAGTGAATAGAACACTAGGCTGGAAATTGGGAAGACATCCTCAGGAGTGCAAATCTGGTCTCAAACACTTTTTAGCTGTATGACCCAGAGCAAGTCATTTTATTCTGTTTGCCTCAGTTTTCTCATCTAAAATGATCTGGAGAAGAAAATGGCAAGCCACTCCAATATCTTTGCCAAGAAATAAGATCATGAAGAATCAAACATCATTTAAATGGTTCAAAACTCTTCCTTCAAGCTCCAAATCTCTGATGCTATGATTCTAAATCATTTGATATATTTATGCCTCAGTTTCCTCGCCTGCAAAATGAGAGTGTTGGAGTTGAATGTCCCCTTTCACCTATAAATTTTTAATCCTATAACATTTGGTATCTCTGTTGCCTGAGGCAAATAAGGTCGAGAGCACGGCTTCTCCTTGAACTGCTCTCTCCCTTTGCCGCCTTTTCTACTTCAGTAGGGCGGCTAGTATTCTTCCTGCAGAATGATCCTCCCACCTTCAAGGGAATGCTGGTCAGCTCCTTTGCACTCCACCCCCACCTCTTTGTGCCTGGGAACTCAGTGATCTCCATCCAGGCTGACTTTGAACAGACAGCATCGGGAAGACCAGATGGAGAAGCTCGGCTTGTTATGGACAAGCATGAAATTGACAATCTTTCTGATTGCGATCAATCAGATTAGGAAATTGAAAAAGACACTGTTTAGACTTCCAAATAGCAGAGGCAAATCTTGTTCCACGGAGAAGAGATTTTGGTATTACTCATATTCATGCATGAAAACTGAGATGTCCATTCCTCCACCCCCTTTTTGTTTAGCTGAGTTTCAGTGGAGACACACACACACACACACACATACACACACACAACTGCTAATAAGAGATCTTACTGAAGGATCTTGTATATGCCAGAACTTGAGTGCAGGAGCTCCTGTGAAATAAAACACCAAATTAAGATGTCATCCAGACAAAACCTATCGGAGTACAGGAACAATGCTGAACCCTAAAATAGTCATTAAGTAATTCACATCTACATGTGTCTTTTCAAAACAAATATTAAGAGGCTTTGGACTAAAACGCTCATCACTGGGAGATCTCCCTGCTGACTGCCTGATTCCTAGGGCTCAGCTCCCTCTGACAGATTCCCTGGGGATTATTCAAAGAGATCCTTCTCCAACTTTTTAAAAAAATATTAATTCACGAGAATGAATTATTATTTTTTCACTCAATGGTCAGTAGCCAGTTAGGAAGGAAGACAGAACCCACTGGAGGTGAGGAATCTGAAGCAGGCTTGTGTCTCTAATATGGAGTTTAGATAATCTTAAAGTATATCACAGAGGGGGCAGTTAGGTGGTGCAGTGGATAAAGCACCAGCCCTGAAGTCAGGAGGACCTGAGTTTAAATCTGGTCTCAGACACTTAACACTTCCTAGCTGTGTGACCCAGGGCAAGTCACTTAACCCCAGTTATCCCAGGGGAAAAAAGGATATCACAGAGCAGAAAGGCTTTTTAAAGATCAAGACAACTCATTCATTTTACCCCACTCAATAAACTTATATGGTTCCCTATTACCTCAAAGAGCAAATAAAAACAACTTTTTGGCATTTCATTCTTTTCCCAACTTGATTCTAACCTGTCTTTCTAGACTTAGATGGTTTCTTCTCCATGAACTCTATGGTGCATTCAATTCTTACTGCTGCTCATCTAAAGCTTTCTATATGGTTGGATGCACTCTCCACCACCTCCACCAACCTCCCACCCCTTAGAATCACCAGTTTTCTTCAAGACTCAAGCACTACCTTCCACATGAAATTTTTCTGGATTCTCACAGCTACTGGCCCCCTGCCTCTCCCTCAAATCTCCTTGTATTTGTTTTGTTCTAAACTATACACATAGACATCTACCCTGGTAGAATATAAGAGTGGAGAATGTTTTCCTTTTGTTTTAGCTTCTATCTCTGGAACATAATAGGTTCTTCTTGATTGAGTTCCAGAAGAGACACTTTAGAAGTGAAATCCTTCTTTCAAAGTCATGTATATAATAAGGATGTCCTTAAAAACTTAGAGATAATTTAATCCAAGAGTTCTGAATTTTTTCTTTGTGCTGTGCACCCCTTTAATAGTCTGGTTAAATATATGAACCTTTTATCAAAATCATTTTAAAGGCCTAAAATAAGTCCTTAAGATTACAAAAGAAAGCAATTATTTTGAAATGCAATTATCAAATTAAAAAAAAATCACAAGTTCATAGGCCCAAGTTAAGAACGCTAGAATTTCCTTGTTTGCCTGCTAGAGCACCCAAAGTCCAAAAAGAGTTACCTACCCGGGGGACACCCAGAAATTAAGTGGTAGAGCAAAATTTTGGACCCAAGCCAAGCATTAATTCAGGCAGATGCTCTTTCCATGATGCTAGTACTACACTATTCACCTGCCTCCTTCCTTGCAAGGTGACTTGCAGACTCTATTTTAGGTCTGACATCACCCCTTTGGTCTACTTTGTTCTTTCATCAACAAATACAAGATGCCTGGTGAGACACTCAGTGCTGACCTCTGGGGATTTCCTATATCATTTTCCATGAAAGGCAGGCAGTCTGAGCTCAGGGAATAAGAAAGTCCCCGTGAGACGTCCATCCCTATAGCAATGCCCAACAGGTGATAAGGTTTTGCTGCTTCTAGAGTTAGGTTTCAGGGACTACAGCTAACTAGCATCTTTTATTAGACCAGCCACTCAAGCTCTTGAGTTTCTTGACTCCCAGTCCCAGTTAGTTCGATTGGTCCTAACTCCCCAGAGAGTGTGAAGGAGGCAGAAGAAGTGGGAATTGGTGGGGGTCAGAGACATAGGGAAACTTGGTGGATTCAGATCCTGTGGAAGATGGGGTTAAGATTAGCAAGATGTCCATGATGCTATTAATGTTTTTCTAGGGAGCAAAGCCTGCCATTGAATAATACAAAAGAGTAGTATTTATTGGAAAGACCTTAATTTTCTTTAATGTATTAGTTGAGGTAGGGGTGGGGTGGTTAAATTGGACCAATTATAGGCTAATTCAGGCTTGAGTTATGTTTTGATTTTAAAGTGAATAGGATTAAGTGAGGCAGAGAGGTGCAAAGTCATTAACCTCCTCCAGATTTCTCCTCCTCCAGAGCCTGCAACAGCAAGAGAGAGGTCAAGACTACTGGTGATTGTGCCCCTCTTCCTCAAAGTTTAAGGTGGGACTTAGCTTAGACTGATAATACACTGAGCATTAGCTAGAAAGGGCCTTAGGACACTGAATACATTATGGACAGGCATGGAAGTGTTTGGCTATGATATTGCTGTCAGATTACTGAGGCTTGTAGGGAATTCTGAGAACCAGTAGGATTAAAGCCAACAGGGTGTAGACCCCTGTTCAGCAGCAATATGGTGAGCCCCTTGAATTGCTCCTATACTTTCAGCATAGGCTGAATATGGATATGAAGTTCTGATCTTAAAACACAGACAAATACACACACACATGAAGCAGTTGGATAGATTTTATTTTTTGTCTTTTTTTTTCTGAGGCAATTGGGGTTAAGTGACTTGCTCAAGGTCACACAGCTAGGAAGTATTAAATGTCTGAGACCAGATTTGAATTCAGGTCCTCCTGAATTCAGGGATGATGCTTTATCCACTGTGCCACCTAGCTGCCCCTGTTGGATAGATTTTAGAATAGAGTATCAACTGGGAGGAGCCTTAGAATAGAGAATGTCAGAGTTGGGGATGGAAAGAAACTCCTCCAAGATCATTTAGTGAGTTAGTATCAAGGGCAGGATAGGAAAGCAGATCTTTTCACTCCTCAGTGGGACCCAGAAATTAGTGGGTGGGCAGGATTTATGAGGTCAGATAGAAGCACATTCTTGCACTAAGCATGAAGCCCTGGGAAGTGAGGAGTGAGGGTCCAGCCCTCTTTCCATTCATCAGACGATGCTGCCAGTGCAGCAAAAGAATATACAGAGCCTCCTTCCCCCTTTGGTCTCCAGCTTCTTCTGCCAATGCTATGTGCCAGAATTCTAATCCCCAGGAAGAAGGAGCAGCAGCAGGGTCTTGGAAAGTGTCCTAGTGTTCTCCGTGGTGTTCTTCATGGTAGGGGAAGTCACTACAGGTTAAGTTACTTTCTGTGGCTGCCTTGAGGAAGAGAGATTTATGGATAGGTGGATGACTGTCTCCCAGGAGATGTCAAAGACACAGGCAATCACAAAACATGGTACCTCCAGAGGGAATCTTATCTTCGCTCTGTTGTCCTAGGGGACAGAACAAGGGGAGATGGGCTTTAGCCACAACTGGAATAATTTAGATTGGGAAACATTTCCTTCAAAATGAAGCCATACACAAAGGAACCAGAGTAACGTGGAAATTTCATATTCATATGCTGTCTAGTGACTTGTGTCCATAGAACAGAAAATGCCAGACTTGGAAGGAGCCTTGGAACAAAGAATGCCAAAGATGGAAGGGGCCTTAGAACAGGGATGTCAGGGCTGGGAAGGACCTTAGAACAAGGGATGTTGGTGTTGGGAGTGGCCCTTAGAACAGGGGATGTCAGGGTTGGGAAATCTTAGAATAAGGGATATCAGAGCTAGGAGGGGGCTTATAACAAGGTATGTCAGAATTGGGAGGGGTCTTAAAATGAGATATCAGGCCTTGGAGGGGCCTTAGAACAGAAGATGTCAGAAATGGGAAAGGCCTTAGAATAGAGGTTGAAGGAGTTAAAAAGTCCTATATTGATCAAGAGAAGCACCTCAATTTTAGAAACAATAAAATTGAGAACCATAGAAGGAGAGGGAATGATACAAAGCTGCCTCATAGGTAAATATCAAACACTGCTGCCTTCCCTCTTGGTGAACATCATCATCTTATTTCTCACTTAGGGACACTTTTCCCATGATGCCCTTCTTGAATGTGTAAGTCTGCCGTCTCTAGAATCTTCGAGTTGGGAGAGACCTCCAAAGTGCTTTCTTTTGACCCATGAATGAAAACACTTCAATAGCGGCTATCCATGGAGGGAGCTCACTATCCTCTAAGGCAACCCACGCCACTTTGGTGCAGCTCTAATTGTTATGAATTTTTTTGTGACATGCAACCAAAATATCTCTCTGTGACTTCCACCAACTGTTCCTTGCTCCCATTGTAAGGGCAAGCAAAAAAAAGAGCAGTTAAACTCTTCCACATGACAATCCTTCATATGATAGAGGAGAGCTATTAAATCCCTCCTAAGTCTTCCCTTCTCTTGGTCAAACATTCTCATTTTTTCCAACCAACCTTTCCATGCCATGATCTCAAGACCCTTTGCTGTCCTGAGTTGCACTCCCTTCCAAAACATGGCACCCAGACACAACAACGATGCTCCAGATGGGGGTCTGACTATGGCTGGTGACAAGGGAACTTCTTACTCTTGGACAAGCCAGAAGGAAAGGGCTTGGAACCATGACATACTGCTTTTCAAAGGTTGCCAACCCCTACAATAAAAAGACAATATACCAGGCTTGGGATATCTGAAATGAGCTCGCCATGCTGCCTGGGACTAGGTGCTCTTAAAAATAGTATCAGCAATGGAGAGTGCATGGGGTGGGGGAGAAGGAGAAGGAAAAGTGGCTGAGATTGAATGTCTTAACCACTGTGTTCTTAGGTAAAGTCATTTGACCTCTTGGAGCCACAATTCCTCCATCTGTCAAATGGGGATAATAATCCTTTCCCTGCCTACCTCCCAGGGTTGTTCTAAGGATTAAGTGAGATCATGCAGAAGTGAGAAGTTCCATAGCAATGTAAAGGATTAGGAACAGACTGCCTTGTCAGCCACCATCCCAGCGACATATGGTTCCATTGCGCTGGAGCCCCGTGGCCAGGGAGGTGCGGGGGAAGAGAAAATCACTCAGAACGTCTGCATGTTGGCGCTGCCAGCAGTCTTAAACTGGGACCTGCCAGTTTGAAACTGTATCAATATAGTCTTTCGGGTGGTGAGTCCTCTCAGCAGGGAGGGCAGGAGAAGCAGAGCATGTACCTCCCAATGGAGGAAAGCTCAGTAACCAGACTCTCAGAGTTGCAGAATTGGAAGGGATCCAGATACTAACTGGTCTAAATGGTACCTGACTGGGAATCTTAACTAAAATCTTGCTGATATGTATACCTTCCTTTCCCCAGGGTCATCACTTTCTATTGTTTTCTGATGGTCTCATGGAAAATATGT
The DNA here is from genome assembly GCA_023553655.1 of Myrmecobius fasciatus. NCBI lineage: Eukaryota > Metazoa > Chordata > Mammalia > Dasyuromorphia > Myrmecobiidae > Myrmecobius > Myrmecobius fasciatus. The sequence goes on along the minus strand of JAJPUD010002023.1, from coordinate 103,574 downwards.
TGGATTTAAAGTCATCCTGGATTGGAGCTGCATTTAGATTTTGATATGTCATGACCTACCTGTGTGACTGTGGTGAAGTCACTTCCCTAGGCCTCAGTTCCTCATCTATAAAATGAAGGAATCGTACTAAATGGTCTCTGAGGTCCCTTATACAGTTTTTAACTGGTGGGTATCCCTATCTCAACTAGATTGGAATTAAATGGATTACTCCTAGACCAATTCTACTCCAATTGGAGTTTTAATCTGCTCTTTCCAAAATGGGTTGTTTTACTCCTCCTTAGGCAGCCTGCTCTTTTCCCAAGGGCTTGCTATATTAATATCAATCTTTAATGGAAACACCTTATCCACCTAGCTCCTGCAGCTCAGAACCCAGGAGATTCCCCCAACCTTAATCTCCCCAAGAGATTGGATTTCAGATGAGTATCATCATGTCCAGCATTCTCCACTTCTAATCTGATGCTTCCTTTTGCTTCTATAGTTCTTTACACTTGTCCAGATATGTTCATAGTCATACCCCCTGACATTTACTAGTTAGATGATCTTGTTAAATAAAGTCACTCAGGATCTCCGGGTCTCCATTTCCTCATCTATTAAATGAGAGGATAGAGTAGTAATCTCATTGATAGATCTATGAATTTATAATCTATCATCTTCTCTGATTGTTAGAAGACTCTTCTGGAGATGGAGAAAGCATGGTTAGACTAAAGAGAAATAGAAAAATACATTGGAAGTCGTGATATAACAGAAGAAAGGTAGATCTGCATTTGAATCCTGCCTCTGACACTTGCTAGCTCTATGACTAAGTGACAAGGTGGGGATACTGCTAAACTTTGAGTTAGGACCATTGAGTTCAAATCCTGCCTCAGATACTAGTTATGTGAACCTGAGGAAGTTTCTTAAACTCAATAAGCCTCAGTTTCCTTATTTTTAAATGAAGGAGCTGTATGTATTCCATGACTTCTAGAGTCTCTTCCAGCTCAAATTCTAGGATTTCATGGTTCATTAACCTCCTCCATGATCAGATCCCTCATCTCTAAAGCAGGGATGATAAAAATCTATGCTGAGAAACATAGGTTTAGAACTGGGATGTCTAAAATGAACCAAGGGTTACTTAGTTCCAATCATTAATTTTTAAGATGAGGAAACTGAGGCTCCAAGAGGTTCAGTGACATGTCTGAAGTCATGTAGATGACTCAAATAGAAGCTTAATTCTTGTCTCTAAATTCAGAACATTCTCTAGGGTACCACACTTCCTCTGATGACTACTACATAGAAATGTTATGAGAATTAAATATGATAATATATGTAAATTGCTTTGAAGTTCTTATGAACACGGTCTATAAATATGAACTGTCATTAAAAAGGAGCACTGGTTAAATGCCTTCTGTATGCAGAGCATTGTGATAGATCTAAAGATCATGTGCACAAATCAAATTAAACACCATCACTATCCTCTTCAGGTTTATAAGAATTAGAGTCACAGAACTTTAGAGCTGGAAGGAAGTCTCAGAGTCTAGTTTTAACTAGAACCAACATACACCGTCAAAGAGTTCTTTCCTAAACTTTTCAGCAGATGTTCTTCCAGTTTCTGTGTCAACTCCTAATAATGTACCAGGAGATAACTATTAGATACAATATACACTTGTTCATCCAAGGAGCATTTATTAAGGATCTTCTGTTTGCAGAAGAACCTTCACTACTAGGTACTGGGGAATTGGTAAGGATGAAAATATGCCTTATTTTCATTCAAGAAGTAAAGCAATAGTTAACTTCAATATTTCATGTTAATCTGACTTAAGAATTATAAAATAAAGAGTATATTTGAGCTATAAAATAAAGTACTTTGTGGGATCTGGGAGGGTGGGTACATATACCCAAAAAGGATAAGAGATGGAATGTCAATCCCACTCAACAACCTGATGGCTTGTTTATAAAACTTACTAAAGATAGCACACCAAAGGCATACATATTTTTAATTCATTATAACTTTGGAAATCAAACTATAAGTCTCAGACTCTCATTCTCAGTCCAATATCTTCACAGTACTCCCTGTGATGTAGCCAGGACTGAGGTTATTATCCTCATTATACAGATGAAGAAACAAAGGCATTAGACCTGACTAAAGTCATGTAGCAGGGCAACCTTCTGAAGGCATTGGGTCAGGATAAGAATAGTTTGGGGATAAGACACCAGACATGGAGTCAGAAAGACTTGCATTCTAATCCTGCCTCAAATACTTAGTAGTTGTATAAAGCTGGACAGTTCATTTAATCTCTCTGTGTCCCATTTTCCTCATCTGTGAAATGACAGGCTTGAACTAGGAGACCTCTGATTAAGGTCTCTGATCCTTTAATGCTATATAGACAAAAGATGGACTGTCTCCAAATGTATCTAAAAACAGACTGACTTCTTTCATTGTCCTTAGAACTTCTATTTCCCCAAGTTCAAGGTTTTAGAGTTCTGCTGTACATGCTTCCTGGAGCCATGGGGAATCATGGGATTTTCCAAGCCTACCGAACATAAAACCATCCAACCATCCCACACGATGATGTCTTGATTGCTGTAGTTCAAACAATGGATGATGCCAATGGAGGTGGGGGGAAAGAGTCAAAAATGCAGAAAAATAAAGGGCAGGTGGCTTGGGGGAAATAAATTTGTTCTGAAGCTAAAGCACAGTTCAGTACTTGCTCTGTATTTACTTCTCTGTGTATGAATCATCTCCCACCTTCCCGAAGAAGCTTTTCCAGATCCCTGTTCACACTAGCATATTTCCTCTGCTGAGGAAGAAGTCTTAAAGTGCTTATATAAGTGCTATTATTATTAATATTCCCCCTGATGTCACTTCCATCTGTTGTGTAGGTATCTTGTATTTATCCAATTCATCCTGCCTGTAATATGTTTGTCCATAATTGTTTGTATATTGTCTCCCCCATTAAAAACCTCTTTGAGGGCAGGGACTGTCTTTTGCTATTCTTTTATCCTCAATACTTAGCACAATGTCTGACATGTAGTTGATTATAAACTGCTTAAGAACAAAAATGATTTCTTTTTATTTATTCTTTATAAAAGAAGTATATTTTTATTTTCAGCTTTAAAACTGGGTTGAGCACAAAATAGTTGTTTAATACATGTTTGTTGAATTGAATGGAATTGAATTGGATAAGAATAGAGTAAAGGGGTGTGGGGAAGTACAGGTTGGCCCTACAGATGCCATCATTAGAGGAGCTATGAGCATATCCAAATGGTGTATCTTGAGCCTGTCACAATGATGTATTATGCTGTCTTATAATTTGATCTCCAAAGTTATAATCAAATTAAAAATACATATACCTTTGACGTGCTATCTTTAGTAAGTTTTATAAACAAGCCATCAGGTTGTTGAGTGGGATTGACATTCCAAGAGCAATCCCTTCACTGAATTTCTTCAATGCTACAGACCTGAGAACTATCTTTAAAAATGCTGCTGGGGATGCACCTTTCCCAGTGATAGATAGCAGGGTTAGGCTATCACAGGGAACATATTTCAACTTTTGTCAGGAGGCTTCCATTTCAAACCTCTATTCTCCCAGTCTAGGCTAGGGATTCAATTCTCAGAAATTATATCAATCAGTTAATTAACAAGCATTTATTAATCGCCTATTGTGTACCAGGCATGAACACAAAGAGTAACACAGGGGTTGAAAAGATAACCAGTTGGTATAGTGGATAGAGCTCAGGACTTGGAATCAGGAAGGTCTGAATTCAGATCTGTTCTAACATATTGGCTAGATGTGTGTGATCTTGGGCAAGTCACTTAGTCATAATATTCCTCACTTTTCTCATATGTAAAATGAAAATAAGATATTGACTAGATGTGTGTGACCTTGGGTAAGTCATTTAGTTATAATATTCCTCACTTTTCTCATATATAAAATGAAAATAATAACAGCACCTCTATCACAAGATCATTGTGAGGATCGAATGAGATTTCATCAGGGTCTTTGAAAGTCTTAAAGTGCTTATATAAGTGCTTTTATTATTAATATTATTAATATTCCCTTGATCTCACTTCCATCTGCTCTCTAGGTATCATATATACTTATATACATATAGACAAGTTGATTGGATTATAGGATGTGAGAAAGGGTGTGATATATGAGACTGGAAAGATAGCATAGGATTCAGCTTGTGAAGGTCTTTAAAAGCCAGATTGAGTTTATATTTTATCCTAGTGGCAAAAGGGAACCCCTGGAGTTTACTGATTAAGAGAGCGTCATTGTCAAACTTGTACTTTTGAAAAATTACTTTGACATTTATTTGGAAGATGGACTGAAAAAGAAGAGAGACTTGAGACAAGGAGACCATTTAAAAAGCTACTACAATAATCCAGGCAAGATATGATAATGGTCTGAATTAGAGGGAGAGAATGGAGAATATATGGGAGCTATAAAGGTGAAAGTGACAACCTTGACAACTGATTGAGTATGTAGAGGGAGGAAGAGTGAAAAATCAAAGATGTTGCTGAGATTGGGAAGCTGGTGATTGAAAGGATGGTGGTACCTTTTCAAGAACAGATCAGTCTGTAGGTCTGGGTTTAGAAGAAAGATGATGTAATGAGATCTTACATGTAAATCACAACTCATCCATGCTATCTTATTCTGTAGAATTCATGGAGTATCTGGTGAAGTTCTTCCACATCATCTATTACCCAGAGTTTTACCTCTCATAAGAACATGCCATCTCCAGTGAAACCAGTGAGCAGTGAATGGTTTTCTAGGAAGGAGATAGGAAGATTTTCCCAATGATACTGGTACAAAAGCAGTCTTGGATTCCCTGGTAGCAGTTAAATTCTAATCACCCTCAGAGTCTGATTCTGGCTCAAAAGGGTAGTAATTGGTAAAAGAGCTAAGGATGTGCTGGGAGATAAAGGCAGGTGAAGATGTGCTGGGACATTGACTCCTTTGGGAAGGATTCAATCCCTCTTCCACCAATTGGTGAATCACAAAGTTCACCCAAATCCCCCTTTGTAAATCTCCTTTTACAAGTGGGAAAACTGAACTCAAAACAGAAGCTTGGTCATAGAGATAACAATTATCAGAACTAACCCTCCTGCTTGCTATACTTGCTACATCCACTTGTGGACAGTATTTGAAAGTAGTATTAAAGTTTAGAACAACTCTGTCTCAGAATCCCTCATAGAGCCTTCATTTTCCCAGCTCTAATGAAAAACAAAAAAGGGCTCCAGTGGACAGGAAGATAAATAGTACCTGATGGGCAATAGGAACAAAATTAAATCACCTGGATGATGATTCATTGGGAGCCTGCTAGGTTCAGGATGCTGGGACACTACAGAGATAGATGAAACAGTCCCTGCCCTTAAGAAACTTTCTGCCTAGAATTATCCTGGCCTGTCTAAAACTGAAAGTTCTATCAAGTCAATTGGACTTCAGCACTCTAACAGAGTTATTCCAAAGTAGAATGGGATACCTTGGAAATCAATGCTTCCCCCTTCACTGTCATGTTGGTAGAGGATACCATGCTGGACACTGAGTCAGGAAAACATTTTTGTAAGATTTGTATCATATAGGATAGGGACTATCATATAGGATAGTCCCATTGGGTTCTCAAAAGATGCTTGATGTCAGGGGAAATTTCCTAATAATCAGAGCAGCTCAATAATAGGACTAGGGTTCCTGAAGAAATATTGGGTTTCCCTATCCTTGGAGGACTTCATGTTAAGGTGGATCCAGTCTGGAATTTTATAATGGGGATTCCATCTGTATATGGATTGGATTTAGTGGCCACTAAGGTCCCTTTCATCTTTCAAAAGTTCTGTGGTAGTTGAGTTTATTTATAGCTCCTTCTTTGAGCAATGGCAGGATATGATGAGTAATCAGGAGTGAGAATAATGGTATTCTATTATTAAGCTTTGTGGTTAGAGGTAGGTCCAGGTGCCTATTTTGGGGGAACTATAGAGTCCAAAGTCCTATAGCATGATCAAAATGGTGAAGATGATTTTCTTGACAAATTTTAGATCAAAGAAATTTCCACATTTTGGATCCCATTATTATTTATTAAGTGACTATTATGTATAAGAGACAGTAAGATATTAGACTAGTATGACAGACTAGACTCATGATTTCACTGATATAAAGAAGGAGAAAACAATTTTATTTGTAAGACATTAATCCTGACTCAAATTTATTTCTTCCTCTGTAAAATGCTAATTTCTTTATCCTTCCTGGACTGAGGGATAGGTAGTATAAAATCAGACTTTTTGGAATGACATGTCTGGGTTGCCTTGCACATATACCTCTTATCACTGAATTTTCACCTTTTCCCCCAGCTCAACTAGTGCCTTCCTTTTGAAATTCCCTTCAGTCTACTCCCTATAGTTTATGTGAACCTATTCACTTATATATCATCTCCTCTGTTGGTGTTAACTCCTTGAGGATGTCTTTCCTTATGTGCTTAGCACCTTGGTCAGTGTCTGGTGCATAAGAGGTGCAGAAATTTTTATTGGGCTGAATTACTGAGTTTGATATTTACAAGCTATGTGATCCTGGGCAAGTTGCTTAATCTTTCTAAGCTTCACATTCTCATATAAAAAGCATCTACCTCCCAGGGTTGTTGTGAATACTAAGTAAGATTCCTCTATCCATCTATCTATCTATCTATCTATCTATCTATCTATCTATCTATCTATCTATCTATCTATCTACTATCTATTTTGGCTATCTCTCCATCCATACATCTATCTATCCATCTGTCTATTGAACTATCTACTATCTATCCTTACTATCTATCGGGTCTATCTGTCTGTCTATCTAAATATCATCTTTCTTTTCTATCTGTCTCTCCATCCATCCATCCATCCATCCATCTATCCATCCATCTATTTATTGATCTATCTACCATTTATCCTGCCTAGCTATCCTATCTATCTTATCTATCTATCCTGTATCTCTGTTTATATATACACATACAATATGTATATGTACATTTATATGCACATATACATACAATATATTTATG
>JAJPUD010002023.1:86296-96550 GCA_023553655.1 Myrmecobius fasciatus | reverse complement strand
TTGTGTCATATACCACATATGGTATAAATACATTGTATATACATGTACACTATGTTTGTTATATTAATTGTAAATACACATATAGCATATATATCTACATCAATATCACATTGCAAACCTTGAAGGGATAGACTATCATAGATTTAGACCTGTAAGGATCCTTAAAAGCCATCTAAGTCCAGCTCTGTTATTTCATGGATGAAAAAACTAAGACTCAGCAAGTTATGTGACTTACCCAGAATCTCACAGCTCCTAAATGCCAAGGTTTCATGATCACCCTCATCCAAAGCATTTAGATGAGTCTTTTAACTTGCAGGAATGGGCTCCTGCCCGTTATGCCCATAGAAGTATCCATCCACACTCTCTCAATCCCTTTGGTGACCAATGGCATTAGCTGTTGGAAGGGCTAACTTGGTAAAAGTTTGTTGATTGACAGACACTTAATCAATAGTAGTTAACAATAATAACTGATATTTGTAGAACATTTTAAGGTTTACAAAGAAGTTGGGGGGGAGGCTAGTTGTTCATAGAGCAGCACAAAGGTGCAGAGACTGGGAGTGAGATGGAAGGAGAAGGACAGGTAAATGGGTTCTGTAGAAGGAGATGCTGAGAGCTCCTCTAGTTCCATCTTTGGTTAAGGGCTAGCCTGGGCCAGATGACAAAGCACCACAGGCTGGCCTTTAAAGCTCTCCCTCCACAATCTGTCTCCAGCCTCCTTTCCCAGGCTTCTGTCACATGACTCCCCTTCCTGTGCTCGATGTTCCGACCAGACTGGATGACCAACAGCAAGGATTGATGGAACCTAAGCTTCATCACCTGCCTCCGGGCCTTTGAACAGGTTGTGCTCCAAACCTGTTGTGCACAGCTCTCCCTTCCCCTCCTCTCACCTTCTATCATGACTCAGCTCAGGGGCTCCTTCCTCTACTCTCACCACCTGGCCCTTATTTACATGTGAACATGTTTTCTCCCCCAAAAGAGGTTTGCCACAAATTCATTTTGGCTAGGAACTGATTCATTTTTGTCTCTGACACCTGATTGTTTGGCTGAACCATAGTCATCACTTGATAAAAACTGGTTGATTGACAGACATTTAATCAATAGTAGTTAACAATAATAATTGGCATTTATAGAATATTATAAGCTTTGCAAAAAACTTTACAAAATCTATCTCATTTGATCCTCACAACAACAATCCTCAGGTACTTAAAATAGGGCTAGCCCCATATTACAGACTAGAAAAATAATGCCAGGAGATTAATGGACTTGCCTAGAATCACACAACTAGTAAGGATCTGAATCAGGATTTGAATTCAACCCATCTTTCCCCACCCTTTCCACTTCCCTGAAAAGATAAAGCTTTCAGCATCCACAGAACTGCATCCAGAAGCACCAGGGCTGCCAGTTGGAGTGCTGGCACAAAAGACTGACAAATTATATAGGATAAAAATTTTGCAGCATCCTCCCATAGCAGATCCCCAGACTCTAGTTTAGGGCTCCAGGGAGAGGACCATCTATTTGTCTACTCCAACCACCTGTCGGCCCCAATTCCCATTCCCTCTATTGTTCTGGCCACGTCGATGAACCACATTAACTCTTTCCTACTTGTGGTGCACTAAAACTCCAAAGAGAAAACTCCTTAGATGGAATCTGATATCCCAGGCTTCTTATAGCCCATTTCAGAAATGGGGAAATCCATCAATCCAAAATCAATTCTTTGTTCTCCATTTTCTTTGTGACTTCAGGCAAGTCATAAGATATAGAACTGGAAGGGCCTTTATCTAATCCAATCCCTCCTCCTGCCATTGTACAGATGGGGAAACTGAGCCCTAGAGAGAAGTAAGTATCAGAACTGGGATTAAAACCATAGGATTTCTGCCTCTAAATCCCATGTCTGTTTTTTGGAGGGTTTTTAGTTATACTATCCTGGCTGGTTTGTCCCTTGGGCCTCTCAGGGTCTGATGAAAGGTACGTTAGATCACCTCTCACTATCCAGCCTGTCTCCTGTACAGGGATCGAATTTCCAGAGCTTCCAATACACAAAAGCAGTCCAGCAGATGCTGGCCCTGTAGCCTGCTGTTCTAAGCAGCACGTGTTGGGAGGAGCCAGGAAGAAGGAAGGGGCCCCGGGGGATTTGGCCAGGCCTCCTGCTGCTGGCTGCTACAAGCTCCCCGGCAGATGGCCTCCTAAGTGGGACACATTGGGGTCAGCTTGGGGGAAATTTGCACATTAACCCTTTCATCACCAGGGACAGCTCCAGGAATGACTTGCCTTTGCTTTGCTGTGACTCGTTTCTTTCCATCTACACCCTTGGACCTGTTCCACATATCCAGAAAGTCTCTGAAAATACAACACATTTATTAAGCACCTAATATTCATGCAGAGAGCTGAGAAATGATCTGAGAGAAATATAGATTAGATAAGACTCAGGCTCTGGCAATGAGCATTTGCAATCTATAGCTCCAAGTCCAACAATCCTTCAATCTACAAGCATTTATTAAGTGCCTGCCCACTGGGAAACCAACTGACCAGTTTCAGTTGGGCAACACAACTCCTTTCTTTTCCTCCTATTCCCCTTCCCTCCTTCCCTTACTGTTTCCTCTCCTTCTGTCTATATAAAGAATCATACTCTTACCTGCAGGTATTCATCACAAAGAATAAATTGGATTGTGCCTTATACCCAAATCACTCTGGCTTTTATTGATTGACCAATAATAGGTCCCAAACCAAATTCCACTTGGTCACTGTTTGGACTATGATAGCTCAGAGTGAGCATAAACAACAATTGTTTCTGTTTTGATCAGAAATCCTGAGGGTCTTCCCCTCCCAGATGCAATTTTTTGACTAGGTAAAAGAAGACCATTCTTTGCCTCATTTCTTACCTAGCCACAATCATTGAATGGGCATTGCCTTAGTCAAACTGAGACCTGAAAAAGACCTTAGCTTAAAAAGGTCCAGCTTTCTCAATGCATCCTGGACCATCTCCAGTCTTTCCAGGTCTGTATTTTGACACTGGTCCCAGATGACTTTGCAGGGCCCTCCCTCACTTAAATCCAATTGATTTGCAAGTCATGACATCACCTTCCTGATGTTAAGATCCTCTTCAAGGATGAAGGACGAACAACAATGAACAATTCAGTATCTACTGTGTGTCAATTACTATACAGAGATCTGGGGTTAGAAAGATAAAAATGAAACAGTCCTTGACCTGTGGGAACTCACGTTGCCTTGGGGATGATGACATGGCCACAGACAGATAACCATAATATGGAGTTAATATAATAATAGCTGCCATTTATATCTCCCTTTAAGGTTTACACAGTATTGTAAAGCATTCAATTCCCACAGTAGCCCTGGGAGATAGTTACCCCTACTATTATTATCTCCACTTTACAAATGGAAACAAACTCTGAGTGATTTCACCCAGCTGGAAAGGTCCATGGTGGGATTCAGACTGTTATCTTTTTATCTTTTGCTGCATAATTACTACTACTACTAATAATAAAAATAACCTTCACTTTCTAGAGGGCTTTAAGCTTTACAGATCACTTCCCTCTTAACAATCCCATGAATAAGACGGTCCAAATATCGTATCAAATCCAATTTACAGATAAGGACATTAAAACACAGAGGTTAGATGACTTTCATTGGGCTTCACTGTTGAACAAGAATTCAAACCCAATTTTAAGTCTAGGCTCTCGCCACTCACTGTACAAATAAACCTTTCTATATGACATGAGAAATGTATTAAAGACAGTTGAGCTCAGAGAGCCAGATGGGGAGAGGAAACAGAAACTTAGAAAAGCTGCCCACACTCCTCCATTGCACCCTTTCCTCTCCTACTTCTGTCCCACTCTCTCCCTTCCCTCCACAGAGTACTAAGTTCAGGGGATGGGGAGGGAAAGCATTAAGTAAAGATAAGGGACATTCAGTGGACTTGCAGTCAATACAGATGTGCCCACTTTCCAAGTTCTTCTCATGAGAAGATGATGCTCTGATAAAACACAATTATTCCTTCACAGGACAGCACAGTATGATAACACTCAGGTTGGACTGGGCTGCCAAAGAGCTAGGAGTTCAAATCCTGCCTCAGATACTTTATTAGATACATGACCCTGTGCAAACCATTTACCCTCTGGTTCCCCATTTGTAAAAAAGGAATAGCAATTCTTGTCATAACTACCTATTGGAAAAGGCAAAGGAAATAATATATGTGAAGCACCTATTAAGACTGAAAGGACTACAGGAGTTTCAGTTGTGATTACCTCTAGAAATATACAGAATCCTCCAATTTGGTAATTAGCTCTTCAGAAGCCCACCGTGTCTTATCGTTAAGATATTCTTATGCTTTATTCTTCTATACATGTTTTATGATTCAGCCACACTGGCCTCCTTGCTGTTCTTCACACATAAAATGTTGTTTCCCATACCCAGGTCTTTGTCCTGGTGATTCCTCATATCCAGAATGTTCCCTTCTGTAGACCTTCAGAATCTCTAGTTTCATTCAATACTAGATCACCTTAAGGACCATATTTTTCAGGAAAACTTTTCTAGTCCCTCCCCTAACTCCCCAACCCTAATTCTGAGTCAGGAAAACTTGAGTCACAATCCAGCTTCAGATTCCTATTAGCTGTGTGATCCTGTATAATCAAATCATTTTAGTTTCTCTGTGCCTTAATTTCCCCATCTGTAAAATGGAATTAACAGTAGGATCTATATCGCACAGTTGTTGGAAGGATTAAATGAGTTGAAATGCACATTAGACTGCTATCAAAATGCTACTATTGTTGTTATAATAATAATTATTATTGCTCTTACAATCACACTTGCTCCATGTTTGTCCTGTGTATATCTAGTAATGTACATGTTAACTTTTCCATTAGGATGTAACTTATTGGGAGAGAAGGATGGATCATGCTGTTTCTTTGTATGTCCAGAACTCAGCCTTGTACCTGAAATTTAGCTAGTGTTTGATAAAGATTTCTTAATTGAATGATTATTCTTCTTCTAGGAATTGGGATGGGCTACATCCAGCCATCTATATCCCCTCGGTTACCTGCTTGTTGAGGAGAGGGCTGGCAAGGATCAGAGGGCTTCCTCTAGCTTTTCTCTATAAACAGAATAGTTCTGTGTATGATTTTAACAAGGATCTAACCCATGAAGTCAACTTCATTAGCAAGAAAGTCTTGACTCTGCAGTCTCCCCACCCAGCATTTATTGGGTTTTCCAAGAAGTAGGAAATACAAGTCAGAACAGGGAAGGCCTGGATTTGAATCTTACCTCAAGGATTTATTAACTCTTTTGCCCCAAATAAGTCACAACCTCTCTGAATCTCAGTTTTTCCTCTGTAAATGGGTATAAAAATAGTAATATCACATGTATAATCTATATTTGATTGCTTGCCATCTCAGGGAGAAAGGAAGAGAGGGAAGGATAGAATTTGGAACTCAAAACTTTTTAAAACTATTAAAAATAATTGTTTTATTATATAATGAGAGGAATTTTACACACACACACACACACTACCAACTACCTTATAAGGTTGTCATCAGGATCAAATGAGATAATAGATGGGAAGAGGTTTGGAAACCATAAGGATTGTGGAAATGTGAGTTACAGAAGATCAGCCTCAGATTGAGGAACATCTTGGTTCATACTGGCTCTATGTCCTTGAGCGAGTCACTTAAACTTGCATTGCTTAGGAAACCCTCTAAGACTTAGAATTTCCAGTAAGGTATTGACCTGTAGGGGATGGTTATATTGCTCAGTGGGTAGAGCTCTGAGTCTGTACTCAGAAAGATCAGAGTTCAAATTTGACCTTATAGACATACTAGCTGTGTGACTCTGGGCAAGCCAGTCCTTGACTGCATAAAACTGGAGAAGGAAATGGCCAACTACTCCAATATCTTTGCCAAGAAAATCCCATGTTGACCCACAAAGTTACAAAAAGTTAGACATGACTGAACAACAGACCAATGTGGGTAGAAGTAATCACAAAACTGGTCCTCCCCCAAACTAAAGATTTTCTGAAGTCCATTCTCCCTAATAAGAAGCCTTCTGGTCCCCTCAACTAAGTAAGAGCCCCCTGGGCTTTATCCAGCCCCTTGAGGCTCAGAACCCCCAAACCTTCAACTGCTCTTTGGGGCTCCCTCAGGGCCCAACACAGTTCCTGGGAACCAGGTACTACCAGGAATAGGCTGCCAATTTTTGCCTATACCCCTCTGGTACCTACCTTTTGTCTGAATAATAGACAAAGCCCAGTCCATATCCAGTGGAATGGACTCAGCTGGATCTTAGAATCCCTTCCTTCTCCTCCTCTCTAACTCTTGTCTATTTTCCTTAACACAGTTCCTGGCACATAATAAGCATTTAATAATTGCTTGTTGTCTCTTCCCCCCCCCCCCACCAAGAGCCAGAGGAGGCCTTCTTCCATTCCCTCCCCCTCCTTTTCCACATGACCCTCCCCCTCCGGAGCTCTCCCTGCCATTGATGCTAATTGATGGAGAATCTCCCCACTAATCCTGCCTCTCTCTGCCCCCCCTTGTTCCAGGGGCATCTGCTCAGTGAAGGGAGGAGGAGGCAGCCCGCCTGTCTGCCAGCTGGTTCTCTTAGCCCTTCCCCCACCACCCCAAGTCATCTTTCATGAATCCCTGGCCCCAGTCATAGGGGAAGAGGGATCAGGGCAGAGAGAGTGCTCACCCCCTCACCCTAAACACACACACACACACACACACACACAGACACGGGAGCACTTGGGCTTGTTCAAGCAATTAATAGCCAAGCTTTTGTCTGCTCCCCAGTCCCCAGCCCCAGCTGTACAGCTGCCCAAGCAAGCTGCAAAGTAGATAGATACCCAGAGGCAGAACTGAGGGGGGCGGGCAGAGAGGGGGTGCTTTAATTACCAGACCACATGGTACAGCCAGCAGCCTGAGGGGACTGGGGTCTAGTGAGGAAGCCTCAATCCAGGGAAGGAAGGATGGGGGCAAGAGGAGAAAGACTTGCTAGGGAAGAATATGATTTCTGGAGGGCAGTGGCCAACCCCCCCCCAAAAAAAAGCAAGAGTTACTTCTTTTTATTATTTACAATATTATTGTTATTATTATTATCATTCTTCCATTCATATTACAAAATATATTCTTATTCTATGCAGTTCAGACAGAAAGCAGGCCTGAGGCAAGCCACAATCTTATAGTTGTTCTTTTGTTCTTAGTGTTTGGTCGATTTTTGCATGGATGATGTGCTTTTTGTAATTGAATAAAAGTGTTGGATTGTTGTGTGACCCAGTGGATGTAGTGCTGGGATTGGAGCCAGGAAAGCCTGAATTCAAATCCAGCTTCAAGTACTTACTGGCTCTGTGCTTAGCCCCTGTTTGCCTCAGTTTTCTCATCTGTAAAATGGGGATAATAGTAAATCTGTCTTTCTGGATTGTCATAAGGATACAATGAGGCAGTATTAGCAAAATGTTTTACAAAATTTCAAAATATGGCATAGATCCTAGCGATTACTGTTACTGTTAGGATAGGGTCTTTAACTGGGATTTTGCTGCTATAGAACATTTCCAGCTGAGGGTTCTTGCATGCAAACACTTAGTTTGAAATTCATGGTCTTAGGGGCAGCTAGGTGGCACTATAGTGGATAGAGCACCAGCCCCGAAGTCAGGAGGACCTGAGTTCAAATCTGGTCTCAGACACTTAACACTTCCTAGCTGTGTGACCCTGAGAAAGTCACTTAACCCTAATTGCCTCAGGGAAAAAAAAGAAATTCATGGTCTTAGACAGTTGTCTGGGGCCCTGAGAGGTTGAGAAACTTCAGCAGAGTGACACAGCTGGGATGTGTCCATAGTAGGACTTCCTATTTCTGTATGTGAACTCTCTCTGGTGCCTCAGACTTTCTTTGCTTCTGCAAATTATTAGCAATTATTTGATGTTATTGAGGCAGCAGCATATAATGGAGAGAAGCTGGCTTCAAAGCCAGAAAGAAATGGATTTAAATCCTTCCTCTGAAATCACTCTTATATGATCCTCAGCTCTCAATTTTCAAGCTAATATCTAAGATTTTTAGCTGCAAGCTAAGTGACTCGGTTAGTTAGAGTACTGGACCAAGAGTCAGGAATCCAGACTCACACATTAATTAGCTGTTCGACCATGGACAAGGTATTTCATCTCTGTTGGCCTCAATTTCCTTATCTGTAAAATGGGAATAATAATAACATCTTTCTCACAGATAGATTTATTTTTATAGTATTTTATTTTTCCAAATACATGTAAAGGTAATTTTCAACCATCATTTTTATAAAACTTTGTCTCAAAGATAGATTTAGAGATAGAAAGACTTCAGAGGTTATCTAGTTCCTCATCTTTTTGGTGCTGTTCAGTCATTTTGGTCATATCCAATTCTTTGTAACCTTATTCAAAGGTGGTTTTTTTTTAGCAAAAAGGCTGGAATGATTTGCCTTTTTTTCCTCCAGCTCATTTTACAGATGAGAAAGCTGAGACAAGCAGGTTAAGTGACTAGCCCAGGGTCACATAACTAATAAGTGTCTGAAGCTAGATTTGAACTCAGATTTATCCTGATTCTAGGCCCACTACTCTATTCACTGCACCACCTGGATGTCCAATCCCTCATCTCTATTCATTGCACCACCTGGATGTCCAATCCCTCATCTCATAAGTGAGGAAATAGGTCTAGAAAACAATGGCACTTAAGCTCATACACACAGTAAGCACAAAAGGCAGGACTTGAACTCAAACTTTAGCACTTTTAGTATTCTTTGTACTATATTACACTAGCTCTTGTGAGTCTTGAGAGTTCTAAGGGAAGGCTACTATACTATCTTTGAAAAAATGCTAGACTTGGAATCTAGAAAGACATACAAATTCAAACTGCTCAGTTTGTGTCCTTGGACAAGTCGCTTTATTTCTTAAAGAGATCCACTTTTGCATTTCTTCCTTCCCTCCCTCCCTTTGTTTCTATCTCTCTGTCTCTGTCTATCTCTTTATCTCTGTCTCTCTTGGTCTCTGTTTCTGTCTCTGTCTCTCTGTCACTATCTGTCTCTGTCTCTGTAACTCATGTAAGGCTAATATAATCTCCCTTACAGGAGGGCTTAAGGATCAAAGGAGAGGAATGTGTGTAAATACATTAAAAACCTATGTAAATGTCAGCTATGATTTCTGTTCCTTGTAACCAATCAATCAATGATCATTTACTAAGTCAATCATATTATATATTAAACCATCATTATGGATAAGCAACAAGCCATTTATTAAGTATAACTGTGTGCTAAGTGTGTTAGATACCAAGAAGGGCAAACCACAAAAGGAGTCCTTGCCTCTTAAGGAAATTACAACAAATGGGGAAGACAATGTGGAAATAAATGTATACAGATATAATAGATCCAGAGCAGAAAAGGGGTAACTTAAGAGAGGAAGGATCAAGTGACAGGAGCGTTGGGAAGAAGTCCTGCAGAAGGTGGCCTTCGAGCTGAATTTTGAAGGGAGCCAGAAAGGTTGAGAGCATGAGTTGAGGAAGGAAAGCATTTGTCTTTAAAAGGCATGAGAATAGGAGAAGGAATGGTCTGGGCAAGGAACAGCGATGAAGCCATTGTCTCTGGATCACAAAGAGGGAGTCGATGGGGTGAGGTAGGAGAATTGGAAATATAGGAAGGAGCCCTAAATGCCAAAATGTCATTCTGAATGTAAAGGAGAGACACTGGGGTTTATCGGTCAATAAGTGACATGGACATTGGATTGGAGGAAGAAACACTTTGGAAGGATTGGAGACAGAAAGACCAATGAGAAAGCTTTTGTTCAGGCAAGAGGTGGTCAGGGCTTGAGCTATGGCAATGGCTGTATGGTGGAGAGAAGGGAATGTCTGCCATGATAGGAAAGTAGAAACAATGAGGTTTGGCAACATATTGGATATGTCTATTTGGCATTCAAAACCCTTGATGCAGGCCTCTCTTAACTCTTGCCTCTTTCCTCCCTTCCTTCCTCCCTTCCTTCCTCCCTCCCTTCCTTCCTTCCTTCCTTTCTTCCTTCCCTCCTTCCTTCTTTCCTTCCTCCTTTTCTTTTTTCTTTCTCTTTCTTTTGTTCTTTTTTCATTCCTTTCTTCCACTCTTTCTTTTTTCTCCTCCATTTCTTTCTTCCTTCCTTCTTAACTTTTTTACTATTCTATCCTTTCTTCTTCCCTCCTCTCTCTCTCCCTCCTTTTCTTCTTTCTTTCTTTCTTTCTTTCTTTCTTTCTTTCTTTCTTTCTTTC
>JAJPUD010002023.1:71098-83426 GCA_023553655.1 Myrmecobius fasciatus | reverse complement strand
AAAGAAAGAAAGAAAGAAAGAAAGAAAGAAAGAAAGAAAGAAAGAAAAGAAAGAAGTAAGGAAGGAAGGAAGGGAGGGAGGAAGGGAGGAAGGAAGGAAGGGAGGGAGGGAGGAAGGGAGGAAGGGAGAAAGGAAGGAAGAAATGCAGAAGGGAAAAATTAGCACAAATGACCAATACACTGAAAAAATCTGAAAATATTGGCCATGTAGAACACTTACTGTTATAAAACTGAAAACTGGGAAAAAAAAATCCCAGTAAGCTTCCTGATTTTCCTCATCTGTAAAATGGAGAGGGCTGAATCAAATGGCCTCTCTCATTCCTTCCAACTTTAAAACTATAATCCTATGGTCTTCTTGCAAGGATGGGGTGGAGGTGTCTTCTCATATCTCATCTTTCATACCGTATTGTTTTTTGGAATTTTGCACCATTAATTTTTTATTTTTTTTTGGGGGGGAGAGTAAATATTCTTCCCCTTTGCATTGCTGTAGTTATTGTGTATATTGTTTTCTTGGCCCTGTTTATTTCACTCCGTATCGATTCATGTATTTTTTAAAATATTTCTCTGTATTCATCAAATACATTATTTCTTACAGCACATAATTTTCCATCACCATAGTTTGTTTAGCCTTTCCCCAGCTGATGGATAGCTACTTTTATTCCCAATTCTTTGCTACCATAAAAAAGTCTTACTATAAATATTTTGATGCATATGGGAGACTTTCTTATCAATAACCATTCTGGTACATAAACTAAATAATAGAATCTCTGGGTCAAAAAGTATGGACATTTTAGTCCGGTTACTTGCTTAATTCCAATTTACTTTTCAAAATTATTATATTGATTCACAGCTCTACCACTAAGGCGTCAGTGTTCCTTTCTACACTGACCAATTCCATCATTTGTCATCTTTTGCCAATTAACTAGGTGTGAGATGAAACCTCAGGGTTGTCTTGATTTGCATTTCTTGTATTATTTGTGATTTGGAGCATTCTTTTGCATCATTTTTACAAGTTGACAATTCATGTTTGTTCAAATACTTTGACCATTTCATTACTAGGGAATAATAGCAAGCATGATCTTTTTTTCCAGCTAATTTTCACCCACCATTTGTAATGATTTTACCTTCAGATTACAGAATTGTCAAATATTATGTGTTAATATATGTATACACACATTTATAAAATATATATTTCTTTGGGGCTTTCCCCATTAGAACGTAAATTTCTTTTGAAAAGGGATTGTTTCGGGGCAGCTAGGTGGCGCAGTGGTTAGAGCACCAGCCCTGAAGTCAGGAAGACCTGACTTCAAATTTGGTCTCAGACACTTAACATTCCTTGGCTGTGTGACTCTGGGCAAGTCACTTAACCCCAATTGCCTCAGCAAAAAAAAAAAAAAAAGAAAAGGGATTGTTTCATTCTATGTACTAATATTCCTAGTGCCTAGCCTAATATCTGGCACATCAGATATGTTTAATAAATACTTGTTGACTGAGTAATTGATATTAGATAGAGCATCTCATTTTATAGTTGAGGAAATTAACCTCTCTTAACAGGTTAAGTAACTTGTCCAATGTCATACAGGTAAAAAAGCAGGTAGAAGAGAGATGATTTGAACTCAAGTCCTTTGATTCCATATCCAGTGTCCTTTCCATTAAAATGGCCACTCTTATTTAGACCCATGGGATCATGGGTCTAAAGTTGGAAGGAGGCCATCTGATTCAACCTTCTTCATTTTACAGATGAGGAAAGTGAGAAAGATTATTGGGATTTTTTTCCAGCTCTCATAATAACTGTAAGTCACAGAACCATAAGTGAAATTTTAAACTTAAGAGTTAGTACTGACCTGCCTTCCCATTGGTTCAATTTTATAGTTTAAGGGAAGCCATTTGCTTACATCTATTCTGTCTCTATTTTCTCTCTGCCCAATATAGTTTGCAGTTCAGTGGACAAATCCTTTGAAATTAAGGTGTTCATTTGTTTCTCTTGTTCTCAGGAAGGTTTTGGAGAGGAAGGGCAACTTTGGGATGCTACTTTATGTTAGTCTGAGAGATGATAGGGTATATCTACATATCTCTCTATATAGCAAAGTTTGGGACAGGCTGAAAGCTGAACCACTTTGGAAATTCTCCAGAGAAAGGTCTTTACAGTAGAGACATTAACATCATTATTGCATCTATTTATTATGAATTCTCAGCATATCGGACCTGTATTTATGTCTAAATGCAAACAAAATTTTACCTTTTAAAAAGATTTTTGGTTTAGCTATATTCATCTTTTCCCACCTACAACCCCATTAGCGGATGATGATTCCAGTTTACTGTCAAAGAAAGGGACCCAGACATGAAGCTAATCATAATAGTTTACTTTTATATTGCTTTTTAGGATAGAAAATTTCTTTTTATCCATTAATTTATTCAATTCTCCCATCAATCCAGGGAGATAAGTTTTATTATTATCCCCATGCTATAAATGAGGAAAGAGACTAATATAAGTTAAGTTACTTGTGCAAGGTCACCCAATTAGTAAGTTTCTGAGGCAAGATTTGCACTTAGTTCTTCCTCACTCTTAGTCTAATATTCTAATCATACAACTAATTATCTTCTTACAATAAACCTTGCTAAGCAACTATTCTTCCTCCCTGGTGATCTAGGGAGATGACTTAGGATCAGAACTCAGGTGTCTAGATCCCCAGTTTAATACTAGACCATCCCACCTCCCTTTTAAATCAACTCCTCTTTTCTTCTTTCTCTTTCTCACAGCATTTTACATGATACTGAGCATAAAATGAATTTTAAATGAGACTCTGGCTTAGAGGTGAGAAAGGAAGGGAAACTGGTCATGATAATGGTACAGTGGGGTATTAGAAAGAACCTTCAGAATCAAGAGAGATGAGTTTGAATCCTGCCTCAGCTACTTACTAGCTTTAGGTCCCTGGGCAAATTATTGAAACCCCATGAGTGTCAGTTTTCTCATCTGAAAAATGGGAATAATTGGGCCCATGGTGACAACTTCACAGAGTCGTTGTAAGGATCCAATAAAATTTTGCCTTTAAAAGTTTTGCAAAGCTTAAAGAACTTTATATAAATGTTAGCTCCTCATTTTCTTTCTCTCTTCTTTTTGAATCCTCTCTTCTCATATTGTTTCTCTCTATTCTCTCTTTTTCTGTTTGCCTACCTGTATGTCCATCTCCATCCCCCTCCTTCAATCCTGTCCCTTTTTTTTCTCTCTCCCTCCCACTCATCCTCTATCTCCTGCAGCCCCTGTCCTTTCTCCCAACATCCATCTCCCTACTCTCCCTCTGCCATGCCCAAATTCTCTGTCCTGCTTATAACAGATGGGTGACTATGAGTCAGCCCAGGTAGAAAGATCTAATCTCTTTCCCCTTTGTTTATCCAGGATTCAGAGGGGGGCATGTATAAGAGGAAAAAAGATATCCAAGGGGTAGCAGGTGATTCCCAAGCACTGAGTCTCAGTTGGCAGCTGATTCCCATTTTTCAAAATGCCATTTGCATTTGTAAATAGACTTTTTTTGGTGCTAGAAACAGGGCAGCATATGGAGCTCTGGATTTGGAGCCCTGAAACTTTTAAATTTAGGGAGTCCCAGAAGGTGAGATGGGGAGGGAGTCTGAAGCTGCTGGGAAGCAAGGGGGAGGCAGGTTTGTTTCCTTTTAAATAATAGAAAGGTTTTTTTTTTTTAATTTCTGACTTCAGGGAAAATATATAATCAATTGATTGACAAGGAATTTATTAACCAGTTCATTAATAAGCTTTTATTTAGTACCTACTATGTGTCACTTACTCTCCTAAGAGATGGGAATATCAAGACAAAAGGGAAATAATTCCTGCTCTCAGAGAGCTTACATTTTAAGGGGGAAAAATTTTGCATATATAACTATAAATCTAATAAACAAAATGAATACATGATGATTTGAGGTGAAGGTTCTTGAAGCTGGGAGATCAGGAGAGAAGCCATGTAGAAGATGATTCTTGAATTCATCTTTGAAGGAAATTAAGTGTTTCATAGCCTAAAGAAACCAAAGATAGAGGGAAAGCAGGAGCAACATGGGATGGTGAGTGCAGAGTGGGGTTCATAATTCTGCTTCAAATGCTTACTTGCTTGTGACCTTGGAAAAGTCATTTCATTTCTGTCTGCCTCAGTTTTCTCAGCTATAGAATGGGCAAAATACTAGTATCTCCCATCCAGGGTTGTTGTGAGAATGAAAGTGTGTGTGTGTATGTATATACCATATGTATATATATATACATACATATAAACAGATATGTCACATGAACATAAATGTATGTATATATATGACACACATATAAAGCATTTTGCAAAACTTATAGTACTATATAAATGTTAGTTATTTTTATTCCTTCATAATTCAAGCAAAAGGTAGCAGAGATTCAGGAACTGAACATATTATTTCCTCTTCTAGAATGTAAGTTCCTTGAGGGCAGAAGTCATTTCATTTTTGTCTGTATATCACCAATATTGCATGCATGTATATGTCTGTCTATCTATCATCTATCTATTTATTTATCTGTCTAGCTAGTTAGCTAACTAGCTATCTGTCCATCTTTTTATTTATCCAGTCATCTATTTTTCTATTTAGTTTCTCTCTCTCTCCATCTCTCTCTCCCTCCTCCCATCATTTATCTACCTTTCTATCTCTATCTATCCAATCATCTATTTTTTCTAATTATGTCTGTCTCTCCAATCATCTCTCTGTCTTTCTAATTATGTCTCTGTCTTCCTATTTATATTTATATTTATCATATGTATTTAATATTTAAAACTCTCATTGATTTTTGTCCATATTTAATACATATTTATATAATGCATATTGTTTCCCTTGAGAGAATGTAAGTTCCTTGAGGGCCCAGCCTGCTTCATTTACATTTTTATATCCCCAGAGCCTGGCTCATAGTTGTTCCAAACCCCTCATTTGGTAGCTGGGGAAAGCAAGAGGCAGAACTTTTTAGTGAGTTGCCCAGAGTCCCACAGGAAGTAAATATTAGAGGAACGATTTGAACACAGAGCTTTCTGACTTTAGTTTCAAGACATTTAACACTTGCTGATTGATTGATTGGAAATGAGCTCATCCAGAGAGGAGCAACTGAAGTAAAAGAGCCTGGGAAGAGTCAGACTGCCTCACATGTCTCTAAAGCTGAGTCTCACCCAAGTGAGCTGTCCAAATGCTTTGCTAGGGGCTCCATTTGGAATGGCATATTGACTTATGTCTGACTGTAAATAGAGTGCGATTAAGCATCATTCATGTATGGAAAGGCCTTCATAGTGTGCTGAATAATCATTGGTCCCAGGGAAGATGTAGAGACAAGAATGTGGAAGGAGAGGGGGGGGAATACTGAAGTATCTCCCCATAATGATCTGGAAAAATTGTCCACTGTGTGATCATGGCTGTTAAGTTTCATGGCGCAGTGTGCTCAATAAAGGGGACACAGAGTGCTCGGATTTGGGAGAAATGCAGGAACGTGTACGAGCTCACAAATACAGATGGACATGTGTGTACACAATCACCTGGAAACCTAACAAGGAACTCCTTTACCTGGGGCAAAAATGGGTTCAATGGAGGAAAAAATTGGGAAAACAGCCCTGAAGAGGTGGGGAAGCCATTGAAAGGTTCAGCTTGTAATCACACATGGACTAGGGGACTAGAGGAGAGAGGCATCATGGGAATTGAACTCTAGATTTGGAAATTGGATTAGGCAAAGGTAGGGATTTGTGTGTGTGTGTGTGTGTGTGTGTGTGTGTGTAACATTTACCCAAGCAGAGAGACCTTGTTTTCTACTACCATAGGGAAAAGCTTGCAAACACCATCCCACCCACCCTGTTCAGATGCAGGTTCTCTGGGTCAAAACCCTCATCATTTTACCCTGGTTACACTCCTCTTTGTTGACTCACAAGCACACAGAGCCATGCATCCTACACAAAAACCAAACTCTCTTCCCAGTGGCACTGATTGAATCACACTGTGAATCAATCAATCAAAAAGCATTTATTAAACACCAAGGTGCTGGGATTACAAAGGCATAAATAAAACATTTCTTGTCCACAAGATTGTTCAGATAAATAAATAAAGTCAGGTCAAATCAAATCAACCAGCATTTATTCAGTGTCTACTATTTGCCAGTCAGGGAAGCTAAGTGATACAGTGGAGAGAGTCCTGGGTCAAGATTGTTGTTCTTTGTCCTTTGTTCCTGAAGAGGACCATGATATTAGGAAGATGATGCATAACTTGCAAATAAATTGGATTTAAGTGAGGGAGGGTTGTGTAAAGTCACCAGCCTCCCCATCTCTCTCTACTTCTATCTCTCTCTGTCTCTGTCTTTGTGTGTGTCTCTCTTCCCTTTCCTCCCTTCCTCTCCCTCTTTCCCTCTCTTTCCTTCTCCCTCCCTCTCTCTCTCTCTCTCTCTCTCTCTCTCTCTCTCTCTCTCTCTCTCCCCCCCTCTCTCTCTCTTCCCATATAGGTCCAATGATAAGATATGGATCAGAATGACCCAGAGATGGCATCCCAAATCATTTAACTCATTTTGTCTCAGTTTCCTCATCTGTAAAATGAACTGGAGAAGGAAAAGGCAAATCATCCCAGCTAGATACAAAGCAAATACACTGGGATTTGTGGCATGTCTCCAATAATAGAAGGCCTTCAAGGTTCCTAGAAGAAGATAGCATTTGAATTGACATTTCAATTCAGGGAAGTAGGGGAGAATTGAAGCAGAGTATTCCAGGTACTAGAAGATACATCATGACTTAAAGAAGAGCAGGCTTAATTTGGTATCAGAAGATCTGGGGCCAGATCCTTACTCTGATCCCTGATGATTCTGTAGACTCAATTTCCTCATCTGTAAGAAATGACATAAGATAGTCTTTAAAAGTCCTCCAGGTTGAAAGAATAAGATTTCATGGAAAAGTTAATGTATTGAGATAGTCTGGTGTCTGTCAAATAGGAGGCAAGAAACATATATAATGGGAATTCAGAGAAGGAAGCAAGGAATCAATCTATACATATATCATTCAGCATTTATTAAGCACCCACGATGGGCCAGACACTGTGCCAGGAGATGGGGCTCACTTGGGTGAAACCTATGTAGTACTTTCTCCAGCTCCTTGATTATGATGTTTTCAGGTAGACCAGCAAGTACAGGGAGGTACCTGTCAGAGACACACCTAAGGATAGCTTTAGACTTGGAGAGCCCCGGAGCTAATGTTTGAGACTTCCCCAGCTAAGGCTAATCAGTTGCTTGTCAGCTGTAAGCAGGAGAGCTGAGTTTGAAGCTTCCTCTCTGATCAGAAAAAGGAAGCAGATGAACAGAGGCAAGACTGTTGGCCAAGGGGAGGTGTTATTACGGAGGTGAGAACAGCCTCTGCTCCTCTGGGAGGGGAATTAGAAAAGGGGACAAAAATGCCTCAGGGCACAGAAGAAGCGCTGAGCTCTCCAAATCCTGAACAGGAAGACCTGAGTAACTCAGTCACTGTTAAATGATGGTGTTGGTCTAGTTTCTAGTTTCTAAGATTCTCCCAGTTCTGCATCCCATGTTCTAAGGCCCCTCCAAGCCCTAACATTCCTTGTTCTATGGCTGTTTCCAGGTCTTTCATTACATGTCCTAACACCCCTCCCAACTCTGGCATTCCCTGTTCTAAGATCCCTTCTAGGTCTATTATTACGTGTTCTAAGACCCCTCCCAGCTCTGACATTCCCTGTTCCTATTATTACATGTTCTAAGATCCCTCCTAGCTCTGACATCCCCTGTTCTAAGAACCCTCCCAATTCTGACCTTTCCTGTTCTAAGGCCCCTCATAGCTCTATCATTTCATGTTCTAAAGTTCCTCTTCCTCTAACATAATATTTCTGAAGGTCCCTCCCAGTTCTGATAGTCTATGTTTATAATTGCATCTAGGGAGTCAAGCTTCCTTACAAAATCTTCAAGAAATCGCCCTAACTCTTTAGTTCTTCAGGAGTTTGGTCATACCAAGAAGCTTCTTAAAACAAGCAAATTCTACCTCTAAAAATAGCCAGGATTCAATGACCTAAAATCCTGGGCTCTCTGAGGTGTCTGAAGCAGCCTGGAGTCTCTGCCAGGAAAGCACAAGCTTTCCCTACAGTTAATTCTTTGCAAGGGAACTGAGCATCTTCCCTTTTTTCTCTTATTCTGGAAATTGTAAAGAATAAAAACATCATCAGACTTTTTTATTTTTTTATTTTTATTAATACTTTTTATTTGCAAAACATATGTATGGGTAATTCCTAAACATTAACCCTTACAAAGCTTTCTGTTACAAATTTTTCCCCCCTACTCCCCACCCCTCCCCTAGATGGCAGGATATCCACTACATGATAATTATGTTAGAATACTTAAGAAATCGAATATATGTATAGTTATTGCATCATTTTGTTGTGCAGGAGAAATCATATCTACAAGAAAGAATAATCTGATAAAGGAAATACAATGCAAGCAAACCTCAATAGAGAACATGAAAATGTTATGTTGTGGTCCACATTTCATATCCCTCTCTCTGGGTATATATGGCTCTCTTCACCGAACAATTGTAACTGGTTTGAAGCATTTCATTGTTGAAGAGAGTGATGTCCATTAGAACTGATCCTCATATAGTATTGTTGTTGCCGTGAATAATGATCTCCTGGTTCTGCTCACTTCACTCAGCATCAGTTCATGCAAGTCTCTCCAGGCCTCTCTGAAATCGTCCTGCTGGTCGTTTCTTACAGAGCAATAATATTCCATGACATTCATATACCATAATTTATTCAGCCATTCTCCAATGGATGGGCATCCATTCAGTTTCCAGTTTCTAGCCACTACAAAAAGAGCTGCCACAAACATTCTTGCACATGTGGGCCCCTTTCCTTCTTTTATGATTTCTTTGGGATATAAGCCCAATAGAAACACTGCTGGGTCAAAGGGTATGCATAGTTCCTCATCAGACTTTTGATACCAGAGGGTGAGGTCCCTTCACATTAAGTGGGATAACTGCAGAGGGAGGCGGGGGAACAAGATATTGGGGTACTAGATACTTCGTGTTTCTGGGCTTCAGCTTCCTCCTCTGTGAAGTGGAGGCTAATAATTCTCTCCTGATTTCCTCATGGGCCTGTCCTGAGATTCAGATTCGATGATAAATAGAAAAGCAAGAATACTGCATGGATGGAAGGAATTTATTAGCCTTGTAGGGACACTGAGCAGCCCAGAGGGTTCCTTATGCCCACTTTGTAGAAACCTTCTGGGTGAAATGCAGAGACCTCTCCTAATAATAATAATGATAAATAATAATTAAATTTAATGTACTTATATTAATAATACAAAATGCTTTTAATGTCTTATTTTATCCTCCTAACAACCCTGTGAAAAAGGTGATACTGATATTCTCATTTTTTCAGATGAAGGAATTGTGACTAGGACAAATTAAATGATTTACTCACAATCTCCTAACTTGTATGTATCTTAGAAAGGATTTGAACTCAGGTCTTCTTGATTTCATCCCTTCTCTATCCACTGTGGCATTTATCTGTCAAAACTCAAAAGATAAACCTGGGATAATTAGCATATTAGGGAAAGGATTAAATTCAGAAACAAGGCTTTCAATTTTTGGCACAGTGGATAGAGTGCTGGGTCTCAAGTCAGAAAGAATCATCATCCTGAGTTCAAATCTGGCCTCAGACACTTACTAGCTGTGTGACTCTAGGTACACATTTAACCCTATTTGTCTCAGTATCTTCACCTGCAAAATGAACTGGACAAGGAAATGGCAAGCTCCTCCAGTATTTTTGCCAAGAAAATCCTCCAAAAGATCAAGAAAAGCCAAGCTCAACTGAACAACACAATTAAAATACTGGTTCAGATACTTTTTAGCTGGTGAGCAAGTCCCTTTAATCTCTCTGTGCCTCAGTTTACTCATCTGCAAAATGGAGATGATATTTGTGTTATCTATATCACAGGGTCATTGGAGGAAAAGTGTTTTGTAATTCTTAAAATGTCACAGAATAAAATACAGAAGAGTATTATTCTTTGTGTAAAGGATATGCCTTTCATTAAAAATGGCCCTGTCACTTTACAGAGGAAGAAACCTGGTCCCAGACACAGATGTGACATGGGAATGATCACCCAGGTACAAAGCAGCAGAGCAGGAGTAGAATCCAGGTCCTCCCACTGTATAACCAGCCCTCCTTCTGTTGTCCCACAACCACTGGACCCAAGAATCTCTGGAGCCCTAAATTTCCTGCTAAGACTCGGAGGTGACCTTGGGAAGTCACTCATCCAGCCTTGTGAATTGTGGGAAGGGAGACATCTAAGACTTGCTATCCTTGTATATGTCCCTAGAATTTTCAGGCTCAAGGGTATTCCCATTCCTATTCTGCACCCAGCCCCTAGCTGGGCCTATTGTATGCCATCCTTTGGCACAGCAGCAGGACCTGTCCTAGACTTTTGTCTTTTTTTGGAGGAGGGGAGGACAAAACGTTACCATCTTTGGAAAAATACTGACAGGCTGGATGAATGAATGAATTAATGAGAGAATGAATGAACATGAGTAAATGAGTGAACATAAATAAATGGATAAATATGAATGAGTGAATGAATGAATGTATGAGTGAAAATGAGTAGATTAATGAATATGAATGAGTGAATTAAGGAATATAAGTGTATTAATGACTATGAATGAGTGAATGACTATAAATGATTGAATGAATGCTGTGAATAAGTGAATGAATAAGAATGAGTGAATGAATGAATATGAATAAATGAAAAAATATTTGTCAAATTCTTATCATATGACAATTACTGTGCTAAGAGCTGAGGGTAGAAATAGCAAATGGCCCTGTTCTCAAAGAGCTTGCATTCTAACAGCACAAGATGACCCATAAAGGAAGTATCATCTTCAGGGTGAATGGAAAGGTCCAATGGAACTTAGGGTTCAATGGCAGGAACAGTAGAATGGGGAAGCTAAATGAGCATACTTTATGTTATTCCCTAAGGATGAAGCTTGAAAAGATCACAAGGTTTAGAGCTGGAAGGGATCTTAGGACCCCAGTATCTAGTTCAACTTCCTCATTTTCTAGATGAGAAGCGAGTCCAAGAGAGGTGAAAATTGCATCATACATCTAGACCCTTACCTAATAACAGCTGTCCTCCCCATAGGGCTCTTTATCTTCTTCTGAGTAGTTCCAGAGGCCTTATATCTCCCAGCCTCCCCATTTGTTTTCTGGGTCTCTAATGACTTGGTATAGCAGGCAGCTTGGATGATGGATGGAATAGCCAATCCTTTCTCCTTAACATCCTGTGGGAAAATCAGTAATTGTTGGGGGTGGGGGGTAAGGGGCAGGAAGGGACTGCATTTCCTCCAGCTGTCAAGATAGCAGGACTTCCTCCCTTGATTAGTCCAGACAACTCCCTTGAATGTCAGGTCATATGATTTATAGCATCAATTAATCAACATACATTTATTTTTTTTATTATTATTTTATTTTATTTGCATAACATATGTGTGGGTAATTCTTCAACAACAACCCCTACATAGCTTTCCATTACAAATTTTCCCCCCAACTCCCCACCCCTCCCCTAGATGGCAGGATATCCACTACATGTTAATTATGTTAAAATATTGGCAAATCGAATATATCAACATACATTTATTTAGCACTTACTATATGCCAGATACTATATTGGAGTCTCATAATATAAAGATAAAAGCATCTATCCCTTAAGGGATTTGTAGGCCCTCAAGGGAAATAGCATGCACATATATAGGTATTTTTAAGCACATAGAAAATAGATACCAGGTTTGTGGGGTGGGTGATTAGAAAGGCCCCAAGCTAAAGGCAGAGCTTTAGCTTTGAAGGAAGCCAAGAATCTCAAGAGTTATAGATGAAGAGAGGAATGCTTTCCAGATATGGGGGACACCTAAGGCAAAGGGGCAAAGATGGGAGAAGATGGAGAGTTGTTTTGGGAGAAACAACAAAAAGACCATGTTGGCCTGACCTTACCATACATAGTGGCAGGGGTATAAGTAATCAGAGCACAGAATTCAAGGAGCTTAGTTGGAAACCAAGGTCTAGAAAGATGAAACAAGAGTCTGATGTAGTGGAGAGAGAGAGACAGAGAGACAGAGACAGAAAGAGAAGAGATAGAGAGACAGAGAGAGACAGGAAGAGAGACAGAGAGAGAGAAAGAAAGATAGTGAGAGAGACAGAGACAGAGTCAGACAGAGTCAGACAGACTAAGAGAGAGAGAGAGAGACAGAGAGAGACAGAGAGAGAGAGAGAGAGAGAGAGAGAGAGAGAGAGAGAGAGAGAGA
>JAJPUD010002023.1:47198-70591 GCA_023553655.1 Myrmecobius fasciatus | reverse complement strand
ATAGATAGATAGATAGATAGATAGATAGATAGATAGATAGATAGATATAGATAGATAGATAGATATTCATTCTCATAATAACCCTAAATGATAGACTCTAGTATTTTGTTCATTCTATATCTGAGAAAACTGAGGTAGGTAGACATTTAATGACTTTCCTAGGATCACACAACTAGTGCATTCACTATCCCATGCTGCTTTCCCTCTATCTTTGGCTTCTTTAGGTAATAAAATACCTAGTTTCCTTCAAAGGAATCACAAATTATTGATATCCATATGAAAGAATGCTTCCAGAAATCTCTACAAACAAGAGTAATGAAAATCAAATAACCCTAAGGTTTCAGCTCATACCCAACAAATTGGCAAATTGGCAATAGTCGACAATGAAGGTGATCTGAAAAGATGAGGATGCTAATACATTGTAGAGATGTGGATGGGGGAAAACATATTTTGGAAAGCAATCTAGAGCCATGCAAAAAAGTAACTATAATGTGCATCTTCTTTGTCCCAGAGGTTCCAATAATAAAAATATACTCCTGAGAAAGTAAATGACAAAAAGACAGTCCTTAAATATGTCAAAATATTTATAGCAGCACTTCCTGAGGTAAAAGAGAAAAAAATAGAGGCCCATCGAATGGAGAAATGACTAAACAAATTGTGGCACATGATTTTAATGAAATATGATTGTGCTGTAAGATATAATGAAGTCAGTGAAATATGGGAAGGTTATATGAATTGATACAAAGTGAAGTTGGCAGAACCAGAAAAATAATTTATATACTGACTACAACAATGTAGATGGGAAGAAAACAGCAATGAACTGATCGAAACAGAATATGGTAAAATTTTAATGACAATATGATAAGATCCTTATTCCTGATCCTTTGCAGAAGTGAAGGACCAAATGAGTTTGTGATATTGTATATAAAATAAAATTTTAATATGATTTTTACTTTTAACAAACTTTTTTCTTCCTCATACTCTTCTTCCTTTCCTTTCTCCTTCACTCTTTCCCTCTCTCCCTCTCCCTTCCTTCCCTTCCCTTCTTTTCTCTTTCTTTCTATAATCTTTTTTCCTTTCTTTTTCTCTTCCTGGTGGATAAAGCCCCAGATTTATAGCTGAGAATCCTGGCTCTGTTCTTTACCATATATGTGACCTTGGCCAAGTCATTCTTCAAATGGCTTGAAGGTTACCTAAGATAAGAAGTATCAGAGACAGGATTCAAATTCAGGTTCATTTATTCCAAACCCAATAATCTTTCTACCTGGGAAGAACATACAGGACTTTAAACCTGTGTTTTCTCACCCCACTCCAATTTGTCACCCATTTCCTCCTTGGTTTTCCCTGATGTTAGCTGGGTTCTCTGAATGGACATTCAAGTTGGAATCCAAGCTTAAGACAGCTTGACTTGGGTCACAACCACCTAGTCACCTGCCTTTCCTTTTTCTGGATCTCTGTTTCTTCCTCTTTAAAATGATGGATTCTTAACTGTGCCTTCCAGTTTTAAATTTCTGATTATTTTGTGTGAAAGATCCAGAGACAGGAAGTGGCTTCTGAAATCTCAGGCTTTAATTGACTGGCTTATCTAGGGGAGAGCAACAGGGAAGAGATTCCTGCAAACTTCTGACCTACAATTGTTATTCAGTCATTTTCTATCATATCTGACTCTGTGATCCCATTTGGAGTTTTCTTAGCAGAGATACTGGAGTGGTTTGCCATTTCTTTCTCCAGCTCATCTTACAGTCGAGGAAACTGAGGCAAACAGAGTTAAGTGACTTGCCCAGCTAGTACTCAGCTAGTATATATTGAAGGCCAGATTCAAACTAAAGATGAGTCTCCCTGACTCCAGGCCCAGTGTTCTATGCACTATGACATCACCTGGTGACTGACCTAGGATTACTAGAGAGAAAGTTGGGAAAATCTAATAGAGGGTAAACTCTTTGAGGGCAGAGACCATATTATAGGATTATGGCCATAGTACATGTTATAGCTGTAGATTTAGGAACTAGTCCGACCTCCTTATTTTTTATAATAATAGCTTTTTATTTTCAAAATATATAGAACGATACTTTTCAAAATTCACTCTTGCAAAACCTTATGTTTCAAATTTTTTCTCCCTCTCATCCTCCTCCCTTAAACAACAAGCAATCCAATATGTGTTAAACATGTACAATTCTTCTAAACATGTTTCCATAATTATGCTGCGCAAGAAAAATCAGTTCAAAAGGAAAAAAATGAGAAAAAAAGAAACAAACAACAAAAAGTGAAAATACTGTTGTGATCCACATTCAGTCCCCACAGTCCTTTCTCTGGAGGCAGAGGACTCTTTCCATCACCTAATTGTTGAAAAGAGTCATGTCCATCCGAATTGATCATCATATATTCTCAATCTCCTCATTTTTTTGAGATGAAGAACTGAGGTTAAGTGAGTTGTCTCAGGTCACACAGATAAGATCATAGGAGCAAAGATCTTAAGGAGGAAGGACTCTCAAAGGCCATCCAGTTCAATCCCTTCTTATTATAAACTAAAATTTCTTACCTAGAAGTGATTTATCTAGACCATACAGTTAGTAAACATCAGAAGTAGCATCTAAACCTAGGTTCTCCAGTTCTTGAGCTAGTGTTTTCCCCCATATATTGAACATCTAGGTGGTGAGGCAGGTCAAGTTTAGGATCTGGAGTCAGGAAGACCTGAGTTCAAATCCAGCCTCAAACACTTAATGGCAGTTTGATCTTGAGCATACTGCCTCAGTTTCCTCATCTGTAAAATGAAGCTAAGAATAACACCTACTTCTCAAGGTGGTGAGGAACAAATGAAATTATATTAGTAAAATGCTTTGCAAAGCTTTAAAGCATTAAAATACTCGCTAAGGGGCAGCTAGGTGGCACAGTGGATAGAGCACCAGCCCTGAAGTCAGGAAGACCTGAGTTCAAATCTGGTATCAGACACTTAACATTCCCTAGCTGTGTGACCCTGAGCAAGTCACTTAACCTTAGCAAAAAGCAAAAAAAATGCTTGCTATTATTATTATTATTGTTGAGATTTTTTTACTTTGATCTCTAACCCTAACAAACAATAGCATATAGTAAGTAATAAATGCTTATAGAAGTTGAGTACAATAGAATTGAGAAAAGTGTTGCTGATGGTCATGGGTAACCAAGATTTCTACATCTCAGTATCACAACCCAGACAGTGTTCAATTATATACCACTGCTGTAACCCCTTTGCACTTTTTCTCAGATCCTTCCCATAGTGGCTCCCTGCCAGCTGTCCAATGTGCCCGAGACCAGCTGGCGTGCTCTTGGTGAATGCAAACATTTCAACTTTAGCCTGAGTTAAACATAATTAGGAAGGTACACATGGTGCCCCTTGGGAGAAGCAAAAGCAGTTGTTTAAATGGCCAACAAAACCAAGTGGAAATGACTTCTATATTATTCTCCCTTTGTTTGATATAGCACAAGAAAAAATGCTAAATTCACTTTAGATAATATGATCAGTACTAGAGAGGTAGGTGCTAGTCCCACTGTCTTTTCTCTTGACCATACTACACCATTCCAGGCACCATGCTTTAGGAAGGACTTTGATTAGAATGTCCACTGAAGGGCAACCAGGATAGTGAAGGTCCTTGAGATCTTGCCATATATGAATTGAATTTTTTTTAAATGTAGGAAAGATTAACCTAATGAAGACTGGGAGGGGTTGTGAAAGTTGTCTTGGAATCAACCAACAGAATAAATAATTATAATAAATATTTATCAAGTGTTTCCTATGTGCCAGGGACTGTGTTAAAAGTTGAGAAACAAAGTAAAACAAAACAAAAATAAAAATAGAAAACAACAACAAAAACAAAAACAAAAAACAACCTTTTTAAAAGTCCCTGCCCTCAAGTAGTTTATATTCTGATGGGACAGACAACTTATAAATAATTAAATGCATACAAGATACATACAGAATAGATGGAAGGGAGAGGTTGGATTTGTTCTGTTTGACGTCAGAGGGCTAAAAAGCAAAAAAAAAAAATAGAACTTGCAAAGAGCTTTGCAAACAATGAAAGCTGTCCAAAAGTGGACCAGGCTGCCTGAAGAGGTGATATG
Source organism: Myrmecobius fasciatus (assembly GCA_023553655.1). Lineage (NCBI taxonomy): Eukaryota > Metazoa > Chordata > Mammalia > Dasyuromorphia > Myrmecobiidae > Myrmecobius > Myrmecobius fasciatus. Next base: position 66,496 of record JAJPUD010002023.1, on the reverse strand, counting down.
CTTCCTCTTACCAGAGGTATTTAAGAGGAAGGTGATTGACCCTGTGTCAGTAATGCTGTAGAGGTCATTTTCACTGAAGTATAGATTTTACTAGATGACCTCTGGGGTCTCTTCCAAATCTGAGATTCTGGGAAGCTATATCCCATGCTCTCTACTATGAGGACAGCTCATCATAAGATTGTAGGCTTTAGAAAAAGGATGGAAAGGAAGGCAGAACATTTGGTCCCTGACATATGGTCCAGCCAACAGCCTACAGGAACTCATCTCCGGGCTCCTCCTGGGCTGTGAAAGATGTATTGTTCTTGATGGCTTTCCTTAGAGTCCAGGAGCATCATGGGATTCTTTTTGGGTTATAAGGGAGATACCTTAGCTGAATAGTGTGACATGAAGGTCTCTCTGGAACATGCCTGATATTGGATGGGAAAGAAACAGCAGAGGATATAAAGCTAGAAAGCATCTTTAGAGCTTAACTAGGTCATGTTCCCTCTTTTAACAGATAAGGAAACTGAGGAAATATAAATTATAAATGACTTTTCTAAGGTAGAATCCAATTCCCTAGATTTCTAGTCTAGTGCTGAACCCCTTCCCCAGTCCAGGGGTCACCGGATCCTCTATGGATCTTGTTGCTCTAGCTTAGATTTAGGAGCCAACAGAATTCTTGACCCTCAAATTAAGAGCTAAAAGTTAAGATAACAAAGACTTGTGGGAGAGAGAGAGGGAGAGAAGAAAGAAAGGAAAGACTAGGAAGAGAGAAAAAGAAAGAGAGGGGATAGAAAAGAGAGGGAGGGAGGAAAAGAGGGAGAAAGGACAGGAGAGAGAGCAGAAGGAAGAAAAAAGTTTGTTAAAACTAAACAACATATCAAAAATTTTCTATTATATGCAATATTCCAGATTTACTTGGTTCTCCACTTCTGCAAAGGATCAAGAATAAGGATCTTATCATATTGTCATTAAATTCTACCACATTCTGTTTTGAACAGTTTATTGCTGTTGTTCTTCCCATTTACATTGTTGCAGTCAGTATATAAATTATTTTCCTGGTTCTGCCAGCTTCACTTTGTATCAATTCCTATAACCTTCTCATGTTTCACTGACTTGATCGTATCTTACAGCACAATCATATTTCATTAAAGTCATGTACCACAATTTTTTTAGTCATTTCCCCATTTGATGGGCCTCTATTTTTTCTCTTTTACCTCAGGAAGTGCTGCTATAAATATTGTGACATATATAGGGATTTTCTCTTTGTCACATACTTTCTCAGGAACGTATTTTTCTCACTGGAATCCCTGAAACAAAGAATATGTACATTTTAATTACTTTCTTTGCATGGTTCTAGATTACTTTCCAAAATACTTTTCCCCACTTCACAGCTCTACAATGTATAAGTATCCTGATCTTTTCAATTACCTATGATATTGACCATTGCCTTCTTTGGTCATTTTTGCCAATTTGTTGGGTATGAGCTGTCAACTTATTTGGATTTTCATTATCTTGTTTGTAGAGATTTCTGGAAGCATTCTTTCATATGGATAACAATAATTTGTGATTCTTTTGAGAAATTGTGCTTATATTTTTGACTATCCATTGGGGAATGGCTTTTGGCCGGATGTATTTTATATATATATATATATATATATATATATATATATATATACACATACACACACATATATGTGTGTGTATGTATGTATATATATGTATATGTATACATATACATATATATATATATATATATAATTTATATAATAGACTGTGATCAGAGGTAAAATACTTATCCTCTCCAACCACTTCACTTCTTATTTTGTACTGAAAATGTTTTTCATTTTCTTGTAATCAAAATTTTCTTTTTCCCTCTTTTAATTACTTCTAATTCTAATTTGATTAAGAATTCAGCCCTTATCAACAGCTTTGAAAAGCCATGTTCTGCTTTTCCTTACTTTTTTATTGTTGTGCTCTTTAATAATCAGCTCACATGTTTCCTTTAAATTTATTATGGTATATGATGTAAGACAGAGATGTCAACTTGTGACTGGTGACATGTGGCCTGCAATGCTCCCAAGTGTGTTCAGAATCACATTAAAATGCAACTGGGAAGTGTTTAACAAAATAAATAAAAATACAATAAAACATAGATAATGTTGCTCTGTCGTTTTATAAGCCAACATGTGATTGGTAGTTTGACACCACTTGTGTAAGATGTTGATCTAAACCTAATTTCTGTCGAATTGCACTTCCTATTCAAATAGAGAGAGTTTTCTTAGGTAACTTAACATTTTCTGGTTTATCCAGCGGTCTATCATTGAATCCCATTGTTCCTGATTCTCCCTCATGAAGGTCTGTTCCATTGTTTTTCTTACATCCTTAACCAATAGCAAAAGAAGTATGTTGGCTGCTACTTCATAATGAATTTTGTGGTCCGAAAGTGCTATCTCCCTTTCATTCCTACCTTTTATCATTATTTTCCTTGATAAAATCTTGGCCTTTTGTTCCTCTAAATGAATATTTTTATTATTGTGTCTAGCTCTGTAAATTAGCCTTTGGCACTTTGATTGGTATAGCCTGAAATTCCAACCCTTAGGTCAATAACAATCACTGATATTTCTGTAGCATCTTAAGCTTTATAAATGTTCTTTATATAATCACATTTGATCTAACCTGGACTGCTTCATTTTTCTCTGTTTCCTTAGCATCTTGCATAGTGTTTGACAAATAGTAGGTGCTTTAAAATGCCCTGGGAATGAATGAATAATGCTCACAAGAGCCTCATGAAATAGATACTAAAGGCATTATCAATCCTTATTTAATAGATGAGGAAAGTGAGCCCTAAGAGTTTGTAGTTTAAGACAGCATCTCAGGAGAGGATGGGCATTTTGTGGCTTAGAGGGGAACATCCTAATATGGGGATGGTAACTGCATAGGAAGAACGTCACCTGACCTCAACGATTAAACCATGGGATAAAACCCCATTTGACCAGTTCTACTTCTGCCTTTGATTCTAGTTGATTCTGGCTGATCAGTTATGGATAAAACTAGGCTTCTTATTTTTCTACTTCTTCATGGAAAGCATCATTTTCCTGACTCATTTGTGGGAGAAGACAAAGATAAGGGTGGCTAGAATGTGAAAGAGGAGTTGCTTGGGATGTATGGGCAATGTCATACAAATTATACAGGCAGAGTAGAATCTGATAATTCTTTTAACACTCTTCTCCTAAGAAGTCTTGGTTAGCAACTGTAGGTAAAGGAATAGCAGGAGCTGTGCTGGTAAATGTTTAAGAATTGGCTCTTTGAGATGTTGAACAACTGGCTTTCTGGGATGTTCAACAACTGGCTCTCTGAAAAATGTGCACTTTGACACATTATATATAGAATTCAATGACACAATTTTCAAATGTAAAATTCAAAATTAACATTTCCTCTATTACTTTCTTACATCTAGATAAATTGCAAAATAAGTCAAATCATGATTTGTAGCATTGTGGAAATGCTTACATTGAAATTTTTCCCACCTACTCTTCCAGGCTTGTTGTTTCTTGTTTCTTGTTCAATCATTTCAGTAGTGTCTGACTTTTCATGATCCCATTTGGGGTTTTGTTAGAAAAAAAAATAGAGTGGTTTGCCGTTTCCTTCTTCAGCTCATTTTACGAAGGAGGAAGCTGAGGCAAATAGGATTAAGTGACTTTTCCAGGGTCACACAGATAGTAAGTGTCTGAGCCTAGATTTGAATTCAGATCTTCCTGATTTGAACCTCACTAAGCAGCCTAGCTGGTCTGCCCTACTATGAGTTTATTTCTTCATGCCCTTGGGAGTGACAAAAAGTGAAAAAGGGAGGTATCTACAAGGAGAATTTGGCTTACTCTTGGGGTCCATATCTCCTTACTGTAGTGGAAACAGTGTTAGTTCTGTAGTGAGAGGACCTGGGTTCAAATCTCATCTCTGATGCCTACCATCTGCATGAGTGTAAGCAAATCATCTAGACTCAATAGGACTTGTTTTCCTCATCTATAAAAATAAAAGTGTTGGACTAAGAGGTCCTAGAAGGTTATGTCTTGCCCTCACTTCCTTTTCCTAAATTAAAGCCTGAGCCAGCTAGATAGCACAGAGGATAGAGCATCAGCCATAGAGTCAGGAAGTCCTGAATTCAAATCTGGTCTCAGACTTTAATACTTACTAATTGTGTGACTCTGGACAAGTCACCTAACCTCAAATGCATTGCCCTCCTCACAAAAAAAGATAAAATCTGCAGTTTTAAGGAACAGTCCATCACTTGATGAGAAATGTCACTAACATGACCAAGTCACCCTCTGGGACCTGAAAAGAGTCTGTGTAGCCACAAGGTTCTTAGGTCACCCCAGGCGAGACAACTGCTTCTCCAGCTGCTGGGGCTTGCCCTTTCTCTCTCTTCTCGTCTGTCTGCTTGCTATTCTCATGGGCAGATCACATGGTTTCTACATTTTGTCTCTTCATTCTCAGCAGGTGCAATGGTTCCCAGGAGAAAGGCCGGGGACCCAGACTCCTGCTTTCATGCTTTGATCATACATGGCAATCGGAGCATCTCTCCCTTCCCCTCTATTCACCCTGACCCCTACCAAAACTCATATCATTCCTCAGAAGACTGTCTGCTTCTGGGGGTGACAGGGTAGGGGTGAAAAGAAAATCATTTATAGTCACTGGGAAGTAACAGAGATGTTTGGGGGGGAAAGAATACAATAAAGTAATTTTTAAAAAGTAAAAAAGTTAATATTTCTTATCTCATGGAAATTGTGTTGACAAAGAGGAATGGATAATGAATTTGGAGTAATAAGATTATTATTGTTCATTCTTTGTTCTCAGAGAGGACTAAGGACATCAAGAGGGTGATGTCTTGACTTGCAAATGAATTGGATTTAAGTGAGGCAAAATCTTCAACTTCACTTTCTCCTCCAGTCATCTGAGTCCAGTGACTAGACTTAGGTCAGGATGACTAGAAATGACCCCAGAGGCAGTGTGAAATCTTAGCCTTTTTAAGTTAAAGTGTTTCTCAGATCTCAGTTCATCTAAGGCAACACCCATTCAGTGATTAAGGCTCGGTAAGAAATGAGGTGAAACATAGCGTAGATTACCTACTCATAAAAAATCCTTCTGAGAGGAGACCCTCAGATTTCTGGACAAAACAGAAACAATTGCTATTTACACTCTCTCTGAGCCATAAAACTCAAACAATGACCAAGTAGCTCTTAGGCTGGGATCTATTACTGGCTGAACAGGGAAAGTCAGAGTGTTTTGGATTTAAACAATAGTCAAGCAGTTCCAATCCCAATGGGCATTATCAAAGCCTTGTTATCCAGAGCTCAATTTTAAGAACTCACAAATGAAACTACATGAAACAAAAGAGTTAATTGCCCTAGTGAAAAAAAAAAACATCCCAACAACAATAGAATGAATAAGTAGGAAAGAGAAAAATATCTAGCCTGCAAACCCCAAGATATCTTGAGAAGATTAAGTGATCAAAATTTATATTCCTTTGGGCAGAACACCAACTTGTTGAAATATGATTCTCAGAATGGATAGGAGAAAGGGAGAAGGAAGGAAGGAAAGAAGGAAGGAAGGAAGGAAAGAAGGAAAGAAAGAAGGATGAAAGGAAGGAAGGAAGGAAGGAAGGAAGGAAGGAAGGAAGGAAGGAAGGAGCAGAATTGCCCAACTGGAACTGGACTACTATTCACAGATTGTTATTTCCCGTTCATTCTTAAAGAGGACCAATGACATGAGACATAAATTTAAAAGGCAACTTTGCTACTTGCTACTTTCCCTCCCTAAGCCTGGCTCTCAGGTCCCTTGGTGATTTACATTGATGTTATGGCACCTGTTTTACCTCCTTCCATGATGTCATAGAAGGGGAAATCTTAAAAAGAGCACTAAATATGGAGTCAGAGAACCCCATGCAGGTCAAATCTGATCTCTGCCACCTACTTCTTTTTGTGATTTTGGATTAAGTACCATAACGACTCAGGCCATCAGTTTCCTCATGTGTGAGAATGAGGAGGTTGGAATAAATTATCTCTGAGGGACCTTCCAACTAAATGGAAACTGTTGCCTCAGTTTCCCCCTTTGTAAAATTAGAGAATTGCACTAGAGAGCTTTCAAGAATGTATGGGGAAGTCTAGAATGAATGGCATCTAAGATTTTTTTTAGTTCTAGATCTAAAATCTTATCATTCTTTCACCTAACCCCCCAAACCCAAAGGAAAGCAGAGTAGCACAGTGAAAAGAGGACTAGACTGGCAGTCAGAAGAATCAAGTCTCACCCTCTGCTACTTATTACCTTGTGTGACCTTGGGCAGATCTCTCTGAGCTTCAACATCCTCAGGTCTAAAAATAAGGAGGTGGGATTAGGGTAAGGTCTAAAGACATTTTGGATCCAGAATCAGCCAATTATTAAGTATTGGGAACAGAAAAGAAAGCTATAATTCGACAAGTCTCTTAGGCTCCAAGATCTCAGTCCCAAGCTTAAATTCCTGCCACAATCTGAGTTTATTCCCCTGGCCTTTCCCAATCCTCATTCTCATCCTTTATACTTCCCCAATTCTCATTCTCATCCTTTATACTTCAGGGCTTTCATCCTTGGAGAGATTTCATGGAGAGGGAGACCAGATAACGAGGCTTCTGAGTTTGGAGAATGTGGAGGAACTGAACTCTAAGGATGACCCTGTGGGATTGAATGCCCAATAATCATCTGCATTGGCCTTTGAGAATATAGAAAGATAGCTGGAGAAAAGAGGGTTGAAGTCTTCTTCATTATCTTCAGAGAGATATTTCCAGAGATGGAAGGAGAGGGAGAAGAGACTGAGCAGTAGGAGTGGTAGTATTAGCAGCAGCAGCAGCAGCAACAGCAGCAGCAGCAGTGGGAGTGGGAATCCAGAGTGGAAGTAATGGTAATCATGGTAGTAGTTCTTTTTCTCCTCCTCTTCCCTCTCCCCTCCCTCCCCTTCTCCCCTTCCTCCTCCCTTTCCTTTCCTCCCCTCTCCTTCCTCCTTCCTTTTTCTCCTCCCCTCCCTCCCCTTCTCCCCTTCCTCTTTCTCCCTTTCCTTTCCTCCCCTCTCCTTCCTCCTCCTCCCTTTTTCTCCTCCCCTCCCATTCCTCCTCCTCCTCTTCCTCCTCCTCCTCTTCTTCTTTTTTTCTTCTTCTTCATCATCTTATTTCTTCTTATTATTTTTTCTTATTATTATTTCTTCTTCTTTTTTTCTTTCTTTTTCTTTCTCAAAGAAAACCAATAATATCACAAAGATAATGTCTGGACTTGAGAGTGAATTTTAGTGAGGCAGAGTGTGTAATGTCATTAGCCTCATTCTCTCCTTCTAGGTCATCCAAGTCTAATGGTGAAACAAAAGTCAAGGCAATTAAGAATAGCCCAGAAATCAGTGGGTGACCCTGATCTGATTTAATGTCTTTGGACACTGACTTCAAACCCAGGCAGGTTCCTAGAGACATATCTACTTGCTAAGAAACTTCTCATCCTTGTTTAACAAGAGCTCCAATTGATGGAGTTACTTCTCCTTTGGTCAATATCACCAACACCCCCCCCAGTCCATCTTCAAATCAAAAATCATCCTGCATCTGCCCTCTTTCAGTTTATCACTCTTTTAGGTTCTTACCTATTTTATGTGTCATGAACACATAAGACTTTGAATGTTGAGAAAACTGCCACACAGAGGGATCAAAAGTTCCTCAAGGTCATAAAGTCTTAGTCAAGCTTAGACTACAATCCAACTCTTTTGGCTCCCTTTCTAATATTCTCTGCACTCCTCTAAACTGTGGCTTTAATTAAATTGCCAGCTGATTAGTCTTCTTTTTCATATGGAAACAAAGCAAGCACTGGGGTGTGGTAGATAGAGATCTGTTATCTATGCATCTAAATTAAATCCATTTTGGGGACACTTTAAGTCTAGAGCTGGTAAAGGAAACAGGGGAGCCAAGATAGTCAGAGCTGCCCCTTATCTGTTCTGTCTAGGTGAGATGTCTAAGTTGGGAGAATATGAGAAAGCTGGAGTACTAGAAAGAAAAGGGGGGCAGAGTAAGGGAAGATAGAGTCACAGAAAAAGGGAGAGTGGGGTAAGAGTGCAGGAGAATATCCTGGCAAGGATCATTCACTTGTGTTGAAAACACAAGTTCAGTGTGAAGGAGAGAATGAATCTCCTGAAGTAGATGGAATTTTTCATGGAGGTAACTGAAAGCAAAAAAAAAACCAAAAAACAAACAAAAAAAACCAGTGAAATGTTTCAGATTGAGACTCAAAGGAAGAAAAGAGCAGGGAAATAAAGAATTTGTGTGTGTGTGTGTGTGTGTGTGTGTGTGTGTGTGTGTAGTGAGAATAGTCTATTTTTAAAAAGCAGAGAAAATGTCTTTATTGGAAAGAAGAGAAATAGAGACACAGATCTCCCTGGATGTGGATAGTCTCACAGGGAGGTACTGGGTAGAGGGATGACTGACAGCTGTTATTAAATAAATTTATTAATTATATAGCATATTCATTATTGATACATTTCTTATTGATTACATTATTTATTATAAATAGTACATTAGTTTTTAATGACATGATATATTTACTAATATCTAATAAAATCTTATTAATAATATATTATTATTAGTTCCACAATATATTTATTATTATTGAGTTGATGATACAATGGATAGTGTACATTGAGTCAGGGACACTCAACTTAAATGGATCTGGCCTTAGGCATGTACTAACCAAGTGATCCTAGGCAAGTCGCTTAACCCCATCTACCTCAGTTTCCTCATCTGTAAAATGAGCTGGAGAAGGAAATGGCAAATACTCCAGCATCTTTGTCAAGAAAACTGCAAAAGGGGTCACAAAGAGTTAGATATGACTGAAAAAATAACTAAATATTAGCAATATTTATTATTAATAATGCATTTATTATTATTTATACAACATAGTTCTTATTTAATTTATTTAATATTTGTTAAATAAATGAGTTAGCACTGGTGAATATAAAAAACAACAACAGCAAAAAAACAATTCCTGCTCTTCAGAACCTGACATTCTATTTAGGGAAATAGAAGATACACAGACAAGATGGTAGAGGATGCTTGGTTGTAATGGATAGAGTTGGTTTTGTAGCCATGAAGATCCAAGTCTGGTCCCATCCTGGCTGAATGGCTCAGGCAAGATACTCTATTCTCAGTGTTCTAGGTATTTTTCTAGGTTCATAATTTGTAGAACAATGTGCATTAGTCAATGGAATTTCCTAACCATTGAAAACAAATGTCTAGGGGCAGGTAGGTAGCACAGAGGATAGAGCACCAGCCCTGATGTCAGGAGGACCTGAGTTCAAATTTGGCTTCAGACACTTAACACTTCCTAGCTGTGTGACCCTGGGCAAGTCACTTAACACCAATTGCCTCAGCAAAAAAAAAAAAATGACCATTTTCTATTCTAGATTGATAAATATATAATCTCTGTAATTTAATTACAAAAACATTAATAAGTGTGTATATCTGTATATGTGTGCATGTGTGTACATGTGTGTATATGAGGGGGGAGCATACTAGCAACTTGATGGGAAGGAGAGGGGTTGGGGTTAGGAAGGACCTCATGTTGAAGATGTTAGAGCTGACTAATGGAGGAAGAAAGGAATTCTGGGAGGCAGAAGTGGGGCAGAAAGGCATAAAGACTGGGTAGGGAATATCACATGAATCTAGTTTCTCTCTATTATAGCACCCAGCCTCTCAAACTGTGGTCATTTCATAATGAAATGTGGGGGTTGCAAAATTATGATTTATTATTAGTAAAGATTTGAGTTGTAGACATATTTTATATATCTATATCCCTAGGGCCATGTAAAAATTTCTTGAGTGAAAAACTTTAGCATGAGTAAGTGATATGTAAAACATTTGGGAAGTCAGGAGCCAAATGAACAATAGCATTTGGATTCAATGCTAGAAGCAATAGGAAACCGTTGGAGGGTTTGTATGGCTGATGACATCGTCAGATCTGTGTTTTAAGAATATTAATTTGGCACCAGCCCTGAAGTCAGGAGGATTTGAGTTCAAATCTGACCTCAGACACTTAACACTTCCTAGCTGTGTGACCCTGGATAAGTCACTTCATCCCAATTGCCTCAGGGGGAAAAAGAATATTAATTTGGGCAGTCATGTATTTCTTTCTGGGTCTCAGTCTCCCTATCTATAAAATGAGGGATTATGCTCCCTGATTTCTAAAGCCCCTTCCAGCTCTAAATCTATAATACTATAAATACTACAACTGTTACTATAGACAAGTCAATAACATCTTGATTTCAGCTTCCCTGTCTGTAAAATCGGAAGGTTGGACAGGATAAGCTTTAACATTCTTTCCCACCTAAGCTAACACTCAATCTCCATAAGCCTTGGGACTTTCTTAGCATCGGTTTGAAGTTACCACCTCCTTCCCCACCCACTGTCTCTTTCCAGCCCACTAGCCAGCCTTCCAAGAAATATACAGGATGAAAATCTCACCCAGAAAAGCAAATCCCTGGGAGGCTGTAGGACTGCTGGACCAAGAGTATGAATGGGGAAGGGATTTGATCTGTGTACACCACTGCCCTCCAGTGGCAGATGATGAATGCACTCCAGGAAGAGGTCTTGGGCTTGTCAGTTCATCAATGAATTCATCAGCATTACCCCTTATTCACCCAACACTGTGCTAAAGGCAAAAGTGAAAGTAGTCCCTGCCTTCAAAGAGTCTACACTCTATAAAACGTGCAGACAGATAAGCTTAGACATGATAATTTGGGGGGGGGGAGAAAGTATTGGCAACTTAGGGGCTGTGGAAAGGTTTTCACAGAGAGCTGGTACATGAGTGAGAGAAAAACTCACTTGGATTAATTTTTTTTACAATTGGTTTTATAATTTCTTTAAGCAGATAGATAAAGGAGAAAAAAGGAAATGTGACTGAGAGCCACTGGGAAGAGATGGAGAGAAGCTGAGAGAGAGAAAGTAAGATGCAATAAGTGGCAGGGGCAGGAGCAAGGCAAGACAGAGATGAGTACAGAAGAGCAAAGTAGGAAGCAAAAAAAAAGGATATGGAAGGGAAGGGAAAGGAGGGGAAGACTAGGAAAGAAAGGGGAAAGGAAGGGAAGAGGAAAGGGAAAGGGAAGGGAAGATTAGAAAAGAGAGAAGGGAAGGGAAGACAAAAAAGAAAATTAGGAAATAGAGGAGAAAGGAAGGGAAGAGGAAAGAGAAGGGAAGATTAGGAAAGAGAGAAGGAAAGAGAAGAGAAGAGAAGGGAGGGAAAGGAAAAATTAGTTATAGAGATAAGGAAGATAAAAGGCTATAGAATATAGTAAGAGAAAACAGTATTTGAAATCTTGTGTTTGAATTCCGACTCAGCTGCTTAGAACCTATGTGCTCTTGACCAAGCCACTTCTTCCTCTCTAAGCCTCAATTTACCCATCTATTGAGTATTGAGATATTGGACTGGACAATTTCCAAGGTTTTGTCCAAATCTTAATCCTATAACAGAAAATAGAGGAGAAGCAGGTTAAAGAAATGGAGGTGAAGTCCTCCACAATCAGATTCCCAGTTGATTGTCCATTCCTTCCCATGCTGATTCTTTCCATCTTTTCATTCCCATGTTTTTGCCCAACATGAATCCCCTCTAGAATGGACTCCCTTCTCATCTCTTATCTCTTGAAATCTTTAGACTCCTTCCAAGGTTAGTCCAAGTGTTACCTCCTGTAGAAGACCCATTTGGATTTTCCCATTTGCTAATACCCAACTTTCCAAGAATTTGGCATTTATTAATCTGTTGACATTTTGCTTTTCCTCAGCAGATATAAACTATTTGAGGGTAGGGACTATTCTAATTTTTAATCACCCTTTTCCCAGAACCCAGAACACAGTAAACCCTAAAAGAATGATGGTTAAAGAATGATAGGATGATAGGATACACTTATCCTTTGCCTATTCTGTAGAAAAATTAATTAATCCCTGCCCTCAAGGATCTATTGGAGGAAAAACATATATGGGATTAGCAAATATAAAATATACACAACATAATATGAAGTCATTTCAGGGGAACGCTGACTATTTGGTTGGAGGGGGGTTTCTAGATGGGCTTCCTGTGGGAATCAGAACTTGCATGAATGAAGAAAGACCAAATGTCATCAAAGATCATCAGCCTTTGGGAAACTACTGGGATGGCTACACTTTGGGCTTTGCTTTTCAGAGAAGCTAAGGAGGCACGTGGTGTTGACCTCCCTTTTACATCTCACCTGAAGCCCCATCTAACCCTGGACTGGAAGGCTCTGCCAGATAAGTCTGCCATTAAGGCAATGATGAGGATTGATGCACTTAATGAGGCTTGGCAGGGAGTCTGGGAAAGTGTCCTAACCTCCTGCACCTCTCACCACTCCCAGGGGGTTGCTCCAACTAAACAGAGTTGGGCTCTCTTTCCTACTGCTACTGCTATTGATGGGAGGTTCTGCTCAGTTAATGATGGCTATGGGGAGATGCCAGGAGGACCAGGGGGAGGATGAGGTTCCCAGGGTATATCTGGGGAGAGGAGGAGAGCTGGGGAAGCAGGAGATGCCATTGGAAGGAAGCCAGACAGAATGAAGTGTGTGCATTGTGGGGAGGAGGCAAGTCAGTGCCATCCCTGGGCATCTGTCAAATGAGGGTTTTGGACATAAATGAATTATAGGGCCTCTCTCAGCTCTGACATTTCCTATTCTAAGCTCTCCCAGCTCTGACCTCTCCTATTCTAAAACCCCTCCCAGACCTGATATTCCCTGTTCTAAAATCCCTCTTAGTTCTGACATTCTCTGTTCTAAGGCCCCTTCCAACTCTCACATGTCCTATTCTAAGACCCCTCCCAATTCTGACATCTCTTATTCTAAGATGACTCCCAGCCCTGACATCCTCTGTTCTAAGGGCCCTCCCCACTCTGATCTCCCCTGTTCTAAGATTCCTTCCAGCTTTGATATTGCCTCTTTTCAGGCTCTTCTCAGTTCTGATAATCCCTATTCGAATGCCTTTCCAGTTCTGACATTCAATGGCTTATGATTCTTTTTTCTCACTTTTTGTGACTTCACCTCCATTTCTTTCACCTGCTTCTCCTCTATTTTCTGTTATAGGATTAAGATTTGGACAAGCCTTTGGGGCTCAGGCAAAAATTATTCAAATTTGATTCTATAACCAAGCCAAATCAATACACCTGGACTTATATCATGAGATAACATATTGGGCAAGCCATTTCAAGGCAGCTAAGTGGTAACATTGTGGATCAGAAGACCTGAATTCTAATCCAGTCTTGGATACTCACTAGCCACGAGACTGGCAAATCTTTATTATTTATTTATTTTAGTTTTATTATCTGGAAAATGGGGATAATAATCACAGCTACCTTTCAGAGTTGTGATGTCAAGTGAGATAATATTTGTAAAACATTTAGTACAATGTCTGGAATATAATAAACATTTAATAAATGCTTGTTTCTATCCCTCTTCCCTGTGATTAGAGCCTTAGTTTCTCAAACTGGAAAATGAGAGAGGTTGAACTAGAATCTTAAGTTCTGAGGGTTTTATGTGTGTGTTCTTTTTTGTGTGCTCTGCAGACTTTCAATAGTCTGGTGAAACCAAGGGGTTCCCCATAATAATGTTTTTTACATGAACAAAATAAAAAATACAATATTAAAAATAAAACCAATTTTATTGAAATGTTGTCATCAGCATATTTTAAAAAATAAATCAAGTTGACAGATCAGAGGTTAAAAATGCCTGGCCTAGATGATTCATAGGGTCCCTGCTAAGTCCAAATTCTATAGTTCTATGTTGCTCTGTATATTCTAGACCACCTCTCCTTCCCAGTGGTCTCCACCTTTCCTCTGCCAGCCTCTGTCCCCCTGACAAGAAGCCTGTCAGCTTTGATCTTTTAATCCCAGCTTTTCTTGAGAGTGATTGACATCCCTTTTTGCCAACCATGCCTCAGGGGTGAGGGCAGCCTTTGCAGAAACACAGGAATAAAATGGGAGCTAAAGGCTCTCTAGCTAATCTCATTTCAGACTGAGCATCCCAGGGCCACATGAGCTTGTCCTTCATCCAAATTGAGCAGGATATCTTCTCTCCCATGTTTCTGATATATGATTGGCGTTTTAAAATAAAGCAATAATGGGAAATCTACAGAGTGTATGATTTTACTTATTTTACACATTTGTTTACACAATCATATTTATGTGGCAAAGCAGATTGAATCTATGTCAGTCCAGGAGTCAGGAAGAACTGAGTTCAAATCCTAACACTTACTTTACATGAGCTGTAGGACCATGGACAGCTCAAACTTAATATTCTTAAGCTTAATGCTAGCGCTTTCCTTCTTGATTATTTTCAGCTTATTGGGTATATAAGCTTCTTTCTGCATAATTGGCTTGGGTGCTATCCCTGTCCCCTCCCCCAACCATGAGATTGAGAGTTCCTCGAAATCAGGAACTATCTTTTGCCTTTCTTTGCAGCCCCAGCACATAGCCCAGTACCTGGCACAAAATAGGCACTTAATAAATATTTATTGACTGACTGACAATATACAGGGTATACCCAAAGTTTTAGTGATATTTTAACCTTAGTAGAGCACTGAAATTTTTGGGACACCCTATATGTGCACAAGCCTTTAGTGTTCCAGGGGAAAAAATCTAAATAAAAGTATCCAGGAAAAAAATAAAAATATTTTCCACATCCATAAAGGGAGTTCCCATACTGAGAACTTTTAAAATAGATGAACAAATTGAGACTGGGTAAGGTTAAGAGATAACCCAGGATCATATGGCTAAGATATATATATATATAACCCCATTTGGGGTTTTCTTGGCAAAGATGCTGGACTGGTTTGTAAGTTCCTTTCCTAATTCATTTTACACACACACACACACACACACACACACACACATACACAAAGTGCTTTGTAAACCTTAAAGAACTACAAAAATATAACTTATTGTTATTATTGCAACTTTGTACTTAATATGTGCTTGGTGGTTGATTGATTATATTATTATAGTGTGAATAGTCTTGGAATTAGAGAGAAAAGATGTGTTCAAATTCTAATTTTGCTTTTTAATAGTTCTGTGACCCTAGATATGAAAAGATTTGACTTTTCTTTGGTTCTAAATGGAAGAAAAACCTCAAATAATGCAGAAAGATGCAAAAAGTTAAATGTCAGGAAAACCAACCAAACCTTCCAACAACGAGAGCTGTCCAAAAGTGGAATAGGTTTACTTCTAGAAGATGGAAGGATCTTCCAGAGGAAAGGATGGATGACCTTTTGTTAGGAAAGCTTTTGAAGAGATTCTTCATCAGTTCTAGGTAAGATTAGGTAATCTCTGAGATCCTTTCCAACTCTGAGATTCTGCTCCCTTCCATGCCAAATTTAAAGTTTTGTGTATATACACATATATGCTATTATTATTATCATCATCATCATCATCATTTTATGTCTGTATGACCTTGGGCAAGTAACTTTCCCCTCTGACCTTTACTTTGTTTCTCTGTAAATATAGGGGGAACTTGAACTAAGTGATTGTGAAAGTCCTTTCCACCTCACAAACTTCTCATCCTATCAATGGTTTCAGTGCAGGAATATTCCAGGCTTCTTTTTCCTGGAGGACATAAAGTCACCAAATAGCACCATGCACAGCACTGACATTGTATAGACAAACTCCTCCTTGTCACTTACTCCCTCTTCTCCCTCCATATCTGCCTTCCTAACTTGCCTCTTATTGTGTACGACACAGCAGGGTGATTGCTATTGCTAGTAATTGCTGGCATTTTGGTGGACAGTTGCCAGACAATACCTGGAGTAGTCATGATGCGGTTGAAAAGGGATGCTCAGGGGTAGAAAATAGCATCCAAGCTTTCTGACCCAGTTGGGCTTTCTCTGCGGACAAGTGGTGTCATTCACTATTTCTAAAAATGCAATATTTTGGAAAAGAATCACTCTGAGGGCAAATGGGCTCTGGCAGATGCTAAAATGTGGGATCGATCCCTCCAGCCCAATCCTTGATAATGACGCCAAAGGATTTTATTTGAAAAGTCATAATCGTTAATCTTATCATTAACTTCATTATTCTAGTTGATAGAGGGACCTCAACTTAGAGGATCAAAAAGCTTGAACTAGAAGGGTCCTTAGAGATCACTTCATTTCACAAATGAGGAAACTGAGGTTAAGAGTTTAAGTAACTTTCACAGGATCACAATCAAGTAAGTATTTGAAGCAGAATTTGAATTCAGGTCTTTCTAACTCCAAGTCCAATCCCCCATCCATTATTTTGTGCAGTTTCTTTAATGGACACTTAGATGACCTAACACCTGGGGATCATCATTTCAAAGTTTCATTTCTCAAGAATTGTACTTGGTCCAATTTACAATTGTGAAAAATCTAGGTTCTCCAATTGTAATGACTTGCCCAGGTGGCAAAGACTTGACCAAGACTTGGTTTCAAATATCCACATCTGACACTAGCTTTGTGACCCTAGAAAAAATAGTTTTATCTCTCTGAACTTCAGTTTCTAATAATAGCCCATGCCATATATCTAAAAGTCATCTTAAAAAACAAGTGAGCAGCTTGAGTAAAGTTTTTAATAAATGTTGATATGTCAGTTATTGTAGTTTTCCTAATCATGAGATGTTTAAACTTCAGGATCCCTTAGATACCATCTAGTCCAATCTCCTTGTTTAATAGAATCAACTAACAATTGATGTGCATTTATTAAGCACCAACTATCACAAAGGACCATTCTTTGCACTAGAGAGACAAAGACAAAAATGAAATGGGGCATCTTGGGGATTCTGAGGCCCATGAGTTAGTTGACATGCCCAGGTTACACAGGTAGCAAGTATCAAAGGAAGATTTTTGAATTTAGGACCTTTGATTTCCAACCCAGGTCTTTTCCCATTGCCCCAATTTTCATCCTGAGATTTCCCAGACCTATAAAAGGAATCAGAAGGTCTAACACTGTGAAACTACAATATACAGAGTAGCAGCTGGCAAGTTGACAGGCTTTTATTGAATACCTTCTTGTGCCTAGCAATGGTTTGGAGGAGGGGATTGGGAAGGGGACTAAAGGCTTGATACAGATGAATTGGCCAAGAGAACAGTGAAACCATGTGTCCATAATAAATAGGCTAAGACTTTAGTATAATGCAACGAAGGTGTTCCTTAAGGATAAAGTCCTGATTGCTAATGTCCATCCCTCAGAGACCTCACTAGCTATCCCAGAGCATTTCCCAGGTCTGAAAGAGGAGATCCATCAGCCATTCAGTGTTAAGCATGAGCAGTACTTCAGTTCTTTAATAGGACCATTAGCTGAAAAATAGATGAAACTGCCCAGTGACAGAAGGGCATTGATAACCGAAACAGGAAGGGAGAGGAAACACTCACAGTTATTTTTCACAAGCTCACTGGGCATCTATTTTCCCAAAACACTGTCCAGCAAAGAACGTCTTGAAATGACAGACAACGGCGATTCTCTGGGTGCAACACCCAGCTATCTCTTCTCAGAGATAAGGGGGTGGAAGCAGTCATGTAGGACTCGGGTTTCTGGAAGGCAGCAAGCATTTCATATAAAGCTACTAAGAGTATCCCAGGGCATATATTCCAGCACACAGTGATATTTATAAACTCAGACAACAAGGCTTAAAAATATAAGAGAAATACAAGACTACAGTGTAAGTGCTTGGCATAAACCTCTGGCTAAAGCCAGAGAGATAGTATATACCAGTGGATAGAGAATGGGAATTGGAGGATGAAAGACTTAGGTTCAAATTTTCTCAGTCATTGTGCAACAGTCATTTAATATCTTTCTGCCTCAGTTTCTTCATTTGTGAAATGGAGTTTATAAGAGCTTCTATACTTAGGGATGTTGTGAGGGTAGTGTATGAAAAAAGGCTTGGCAAGCCTTCAAGAACTATGTAAATGTCAGCTGTTATTACCGTTGTCCTGTGAGCCCTTAAGTTTCTCTGAGACTAATAGTAATGTCACATTCAAGGCTGACAGTTCTGTTCTTCTATCCTTTAATTACTTAATGATTTTCACCTGATTTTTAAAATATGTATGTATAACCCCTTTCTGTAGTGGCTAGAAACTGGAAACTGAAGGGATACCCATCAATTGGAGAGTGGCTGAATAAATTATGGTATATGAATGTTATGGAATATTATTGCTCTGTAAGAAACGACCAGCAGGATGATTTCAGAGAGGCCTGGAGGGACTTGCATGAACTGATGCTGAGTGAAACGAGCAGAACCAGGAGATCACCATACACAGCAACAACAGTATTACATGATGATCCGAGAGCCATGATGGACATGGCTCTCTGCAACAAAGAATTGTCTCAAACCAGTTCCAATTTCACTGAAGAAAACCATATACACCCAGAGAGAGGGAAATGAAATATGGTCCACAACGTAACATTTTCATGATCTTTATTGAAATTTGCTTGCATTGTGTTTCCTTTCTCTGATTCTTTTTTTTCCCTTGTAGATAGGATGTTTCTTGCATAATTTATCAAGCATTTCAACATTATTGACATGTAGTGGACTTCCTGCCATCTAGGGGAGGGGAGGGGACTGGGGGTAAAATATGTAATGGAAAGCTTTGTAAAGATCATTGTTGGGGAACTACCCATACATATGTTATACAAATAAAAAGCTTTAATTAAAAAATGTATGTATATACATACATGTATGTATGTATATGCAAATATATATATACAGAGAAACAAGAACAGAGAGACAGAGGAGAGAAGAGAGAATGAGGGAGAGAGCTAGATCATCACAAAATATAAATTTTTTTCATATATATGTATATATATGTATGAAATACATTGAATACTAGTCTCAGAACTAGAAAGAACTGTTCAAGCCACTCACTCTGACACATAATAGCTTTGTGAATTTGTGAAAGTCACATCATTTCTCAGGAACCAGCCACCTCTATGAGACTCTATATTCCTAAACATTAACTTACCTTCATTATTGAAGGGAATTTCCTCCTCCGGAGTTCCATACAGCAATGAAAGCACAGTTCTTCATCAATACAAATGCATATCTATTGATTTATCTATCTCTCTGTTCTCTCTCTCTCTCTCTCTCTCTCTCTCTCTCTCTCTCTCTCTCTTCCCTTTCCCTCAGCTTACAAGGGTGATGACCACAATTCATCCACAGTGAAGGTGCCATCAACTGAAAAAATGAGAGCCAAGGGGCAGCTAGGTGGTGCAGCAGATAGTGCCAGCCCTGAAGTCAGGAAGACCTGAGTTCAAATCTGGCCTCA
>JAJPUD010002023.1:0-16972 GCA_023553655.1 Myrmecobius fasciatus | reverse complement strand
TTTCATGTTTTTTGTTTTTGTTTGACTGATTCTTGAAGTCTTATTGAGTCATTCACTTGCATTTGTTCAATTTTTATTTTTAAAGTGTTGTTTTCTTCAGTTACCTTTTTAAGGTCCTTTTGTAACTGGCCAATTTGTTCATTGCTCTCTTTTTCCACTTCACTAATTTTATTTTTCAATAAATTGGTGTCTTTTTCATGTCTCTTTTGCAGGGCATTATATCCTTCTTGCAAGATATTGTATCCTTCTTGCACTGATTTCAGTTTATTTTCCCATTTATTCTCCAGCTCTCTTTTGAGGTTCTTTATGCAATCTTCCAGAAAGGCCTTTTGAAAAGGGGACTAGTGATGGTCCTTGCTGATTTTCTCTTGATTTTTGTCTAAAGGAACCTCTGGATCTGGGGTGATCACTTCTTTCTCTTTATAAAAGCTGTCTATTTTTAAGAGCTCTCTTGCTTCTTCATTTTTTTAGACAGCGTGGATATCTCTTTAAGGTAGGGGAAAAATGGCAGCTGAAAAGCTTTGCCCTGGGGCACTTCAGTGAGTTGACTTAAGGTGCTGGGCCTGTGGGGGCTAGGACTAAATCCGAATTACTCCTTAAACAAGGCAAGTCTGCCAGAACACCTGCCCCCAATCAGGGCAGAGTGTCCCGAGTGCCTCAGATAAACTCCAGGTGTTTGGAATTTGGAGTTTGGAGTTTGGAATTTCTGCCATGATGAGCTGAGCTGAGTCCCACCCTCACTTCCGGCCTACACAGGAGTCATCTATTTATCTCTCTGTCCAAGTCAGACTAACCTGATATGAAGTTATCCAGAGAGTAGTGTCCAAATATTTCTGAGTTCGTTGACTTGAAGATCAGTTCAGAGGCTTATCTTATTGTTGATTTGAGAGAAGATCGGAGGAGAGGCAGAAAGTCACCTTTTCACTCCGCCATCTTGGCTCCGCCCCCTAGTTCATTTTCTAGTATTTCACACCTATAAGAGATGATGAAAAGAAGGAAGGAAGGAAGAAAAAAGGAAAGGAAGGAAGGGGAAAAGGAAAGGATGGAAGAGAAAGAAGGGAAGGGAAGGAAGGAAACATAGGAAGGAAAGGAAAGAAGAAAAGGAAAGGAAGGAAGGAAACAGGAAGGAAAGGAAAGAAGGCAAAAAGGAAAGAAAGAAAGAAATGAAGGGAGGAAAAAGGAAAAGGAGGAAAGAAAGGAAAAAGAAAAAAAGGAAAAAAGAAAAGGAAGGAAGGAAGAAAGGAAAGAAGAAAAGGAAAGAAAGAAAGGAAATGTAGGCAGGAAGAAAGGAAATAGAGGAAGGAAAAAAGAAAAGAAAGGAAAAAGGGAGGAAAGGAAGGAAGGAAAAAAGAAAGGAAGGAAGGGAAGAAAGGAAGGAAGGAAGGAGGGAAGAACTAAATGAGAAAGAAAAGAAGGAAGGGAGAAAAGAAAGGAGGGAGAGAGGAAGCAAACAATTTATTAAATGTCTATTTGCCAGGCACTATACTAAGAATTTTACAAATATTTTTTTCATTTGATCCTCACAACCATCCTGGAAGGTACAGGATATTATTATCTCTATATTACCCATGAGGCAACTGAAGCAGACAAAGGCTAAGTGACCTACCCAAGATCACACAACTAGTCCATGTGTGTGGCCAGATTTATACTCAAATCTTTCTGACTTCAGATTCAGGGTTCTGTTCACTGCACCACCAGTTTGCTCAGATATTTAAGATCCCTTCTCACTGGTCAAGTGGTTCAGCCCCCTCATTATATCAATGCATAAATTGGAACCAAGAAGTGTCTGTGTTAGTACAGGTAGTAATATAAGCAGTGGGATTTGAACCCATATTCCCTTACTTCAGTTCCAGTGTTCTTTCTTCAGTTCCACATCCTACACCAATGCCTTACCCCATAGTTTCTCCTCTTTGATTGCAGTGTCCTAAATGCTCTCTTTCTTTCCTCTAAAGCCATCTAAGGACTGTTCAACTTTGATGCAGTAGCCCCACCCCAGTTTTTTGGAAGCAGCATGATGTAGGGGTCTTGGAGGCAGAGGACCTGGGCTTAGGTCTTAATTATACTACCTACTATGTGTGTGACTCTAGGAAAGCAAGATTTTCTGAATTCCCTAAGCTTTAGTATCTTCATTTGCCAAGTGAAAGTGGGACTATTGATTTTATCCAGGTAGTTGGGGAAGAACCCATCTCATTTACACACTTTCATTTTCAGATTGTGAAACTGAGGCCCAGAAAATGGGGAGATTCATTCAAGATCCTAATGCTAGGAAGTGGCAGAACTGGAATTTGAAACCAGCTTACAGAACCTTGATGATTTAAAGCTAGAATAGACCTTACAGATCATCTAGCCCCCTCCTTTCTACCCTCCACTTCACAGTTCTGCCTGATATGCTAAAAGCTTTCAACATGAGAATCTTGACATCCTCTAAACTTGGCCAAACGTGGCCAAAAAAGGAAAATGACCTAACCCTGGAGTTGGACAGCTAGGTGGTACGGTGGACAAGACACCTTTCCCAGAGTCAGGAAGACTCATCTTCCTGAGTTCAAATCTGACCTCAGACACTAGCTGTGTCACTTTGGGCAAGTCACTTAATCCTGTGTGCCTCATATCCCTTATCAATAAAGTAATCTAGAGAACCGCTTCAGTATTTTTGATGAGAAAACCCCAAATGACATCCAAACAACATGTATTTATCCTTCATTGTATTTCAGACAGAGACCGGGACTGAGACAGAGGGAGATACAGACAGACAGAGAGAGGTACAGCCAGAGAGACAGACAGATAGAAACAGAAACAGAGAGACAGCGACAGAGAGAAACAAGCAGTATATATAACAGATATTAATGATAAAAGGAAGTGCATGATTTTAAAACCAAGGATACTGAACCCAAAAGTTTAGAAGTGGCTTGTCCAACAAAAAGAGTCAGGATTCACACTCAGGTTCTCTGATTTTAAACTCAATGTTCTTTACACTCTCCATCATGATGATGAGTTAATATTTATATAGCACTATAAGGTTTGCAAAGCAATTACATGTATAACTCATATAATGCTCATAACAGCTCTGTGACATAGATATTGTTATTATCCCCATTTTGCAAACTGAGATGGAGAGATGTATTAAATTACTGGCCCAGTCTCACAAGGCTAGTAAGTCTCTGAAGTAGAATTCAGGTCTTCTTGACTCCAAGTCCTGCCCTCTATATCCACTACGATACCTATCTATTGGAGAAATGTGAATTATTATCATGTCCTTCCATCAATGTGGATCCGCCCCAGAAATCCTATCCTGGAAGGATTTTGCCAGGTAATAGATTAGAACTACAAGACACTCTTCAATTGTGTTATCCTAGGCAAGTCATTTAACTTCTCTCAGCCTCTATTTCCTCATCTGTAAAATAAGAGTGATAATAACCATAATACCTACTTCACAGGCCTACTGTGAGAATCAAATAAATAACATTAAAGTTCTTTAAGGACATTAAACATATATATGTATATATATACATATATATATATTTACACATATGTCTGGCATATGTATGTACATAAATGAGTTACCATCGTCATTATGTAGGGTCATTCAACCTTACCTATGTAAGCCAGGTAAATCTAGAGAGGTGCTGTCTAGGGATAGTTATCAGGGGCTCAGGCCATTAGTGAATTTAATCATGTTCTACCTTAACTTGGAAAGGACAAATAATATAGCTTTTCTAGAGGTGAAAGATAAGATAGAATGGAATCATTCACCTTGATTAAACCATATTCTATTTAAGATACTAGATTCAGAGTTAGAAGCAATCTTAAAAGTCATCCATCTCATTTTACAGATGAGGAAACTGAGATGAAAAGAGTTGCCTAGATTCAAACAATTAACAAGTTTTGTAGCCTGGCCTCCCTGATTCCAAAGTTCCATAAACAACCCCACATTTCTGTCTTCTTAGGGCTCAATCACTTCAGCCTAGAGTGGAAGACGAGACTTCTTCAGAACTGTGTATATTATCATTGGGCCACTTTGTAGCCAAAACTTTATTATTTTTTAGCTGAGGCAATTGGGGTTAAGTGACTTGCCCAGGGTCACACAGCTAGGAACTGTTAAGTGTCTGAGACCAGATTTGAACTCAGGTCCTCCTGACTTCAGGGCTGGTGCTCTATCCACTGCACCATCTAGCTGTCCTGTACCCAAAAGTCCTGGATAGAAAATCAAGAAATCTGACTATGAGATTTGATACTGGTCACTAATTTTTCCATCTTCAAAATAAAACAAAAAGTTTGGACTGTATAGTATTTAAAGCTCTTTTTCTGTGAGTTTGTGTCTCATCTATGGGGATTGGATCCATGGAAGGAGACAAGGAAATAAACCCAGTAAAGAATGGTAATAAAATCATCAAACTTCCCCAAGCAGTCATAGCTCATGACCCAAGTCCTTTTTCTATTCAAGAGGAAAATTATTATTCTTGCTAGAGCTTGGAACAAACTTGATGGCAAAAGCATTGGAGTGAAAGTCAGAAAAATAATGTAGGTTCAAATGCTGCCTCAGACACTTAATAGATTTGTGACTAGGTGTGAGTTGCCTACTTTTCTCTTCCTCAGTTTCCTCATTTGTGAATCAAGAATAATTATAGCATTAGATTATATGTGAGCAATTTGAGAACATGGACTGTGTTAGCTTTTTTTTTATTATCCCTAATGCTTAGCAAAGTACCTGACATGTAGTAGATAGGCACTTATTAAATGCTTGTTTGACATGACTGACTTAATAGCACATAATTTCTAAGATAGTTGGGAGGAGCAGATGAGACAACTGATGTAAAAAAAAAATTAAGCTTTAAGCTGCTATAGAAGTGTCAACTATTATACTTAGAAAAGATAAATCTAAGCAACAGGAGCACGTCCTCACTCCAAAAGGGAAAACTTTAGAAAATGAATAGTAATGGACACACACACATATACACACACATCCTCATGTTCACATGTATGTATACACATTCAAGAAGATATATGCCCACAGATATATGTAGACACACACACCCATGCAATAAAACTTTTGGGTGCCATGCATCCTTTCCACTCTTTACTATATACCCCTGGTCTTATTATACTTTTGTAGCAATTCTCAGTAAATGCCCCCTGACTGACTACCATCATAATGGAAAGAAGTTCCCCCCTGGATAAGAATTGAGGTTTAAATTCTGACTCAGTTACTTATTCTGTGGCCCCCTGGATAATTTATTAAACCCCAATCAGTGCTGGAGGATGGCAAGTTACAGATGAATTGTTGATTTGCATTAGTGGAGGGAATTTCCATACCAGGACTTCTTCATAAATAAGACCTTGGGACTGAATGAAAACAGCAATAACAGTTGCGGTGATGGTAGTTGTCACAACAACAGCAGAAGCATTAATACTACCATTAGCTGGCATATATCTAGTGCTCTAAAGTTTTCCAGGTGTTTTACAGACATCATATCATTCAATATTTCCAACAACTCTATGGGGAAAATGCTTCAGATATCCCTATTTTATTAATGTCCAAGAAACTTGGACAGCCAATTGGTCGATAAGCATTTATTAAGCACCTATGCACTAGGTACTGTGCTAAGCAGTTGAGTTACAAAAAAAGGGGCAAAAACAACTTCTGCTCTCAGAACTGACAGTCTAATGGGGAAGAAGACATGCATATAATTATGTACAAACAAGATATAAGCAGGATAAATTGGATATAATCAATAGTAGGAGGAAGGCACTAGCTTTAAGAGGGTTAAGGAAGGACTTTTTTGTAGAAGACACAATTTTATCAGGGACTTAAAAAAAGAGGGAAACCAGATAGTGCAGCTCAGGGGGCAGAATATTCCAGGCATGTGAAGGAAGGCCATGAAAATACCCAGAGTAGGGATATGGAGGGCAAGACCAGTCTCTCTGGAATACAGAGTATATGGTGGTGGAGCTCAGATGTGGGATCTTTCCAGAGGACTAGGAAGATAGGAAAAGCCAGGTTATGGAAGACTTTACAAGTAAAAAAAAAACATTTTCTATCTGATCTTGGAGGTAAGAGAGAGCCACTGAATTTTTTTGAATTGGAGGATGGTAGTGCACAGTTGGACCTAATTTTTTTTTTGCTTTTTGCTGAGGCAATTGAGGTTAAGTGACTTGCCCAGGGTCACACAGCTAGGGAATGTTAAGTGTCTGAGACCAGATTCGAACTCAGGTTCTCCTGACTTCAGGGCTGGTGCTCTATCCACTGCACCACTCAGCTACCCCAGTTGGACCTATTCTTTAGGAAGACACACTAAGTAGGTTGCCCAAAATCACACAGCTAGTGTCAAAATCAAGATTCAAATTCAGAACTTTTTGACTTTGATGCTGAACACTCTAGACACTAAACCAGGGTGATTCACAAACAAAAGTAACACTGTCTGACTAAGCTATTCAATTGAGGTTTCTGGGATTATCACCAGCTGGCATCTCCCAGAACTTCAGGTGTTTGTGGAAAAAATAACAATCATTTATTACAGCAATTATGATCTCTCAGATTCCTATAGGGTTTATGATTCCAATTTTTTTACATATTTATGAGTTCATTGATTATTAAAGGAACACTATGGAGCTGAAGTGTCATTGTGTCTATTTTACTTTCTTGGAGAATGACTTGACCAAGGTCACAAACTACCAATGTCAGAGCTTAGACCTGAGCTCACAGTTTTCTTATTTTTGGTTATAATAGTTCCATTCCACACTTCTGCTGATTTAGAGAAGTTCAGGAGATAAAACTTTATCTGCAAAAAAGGGTTAACATACTACATGTTTCCTGCTCCAATGAGCTTTGTCAGTTATTTCCTAAGTATCCCTGATATAATTCAGAGAAAATGCCAGAGGAACTATATTTCTCTGTGTTTTTGAATTCTCTTGACCCTTTCTATTCCAATTCTCAAAGCATCTTTCCCCAGAGATATGAGCTTCTCAGGCACTGTAGGAGTTCTCAGCATCCCAGATTCCTAAAGGACAGCATGACTGACAAAGGCAGGCTTGTGAAATGAGCTTCCTCCAGCACTCTCCTAAGAGCCTGAAATGGGAGAAAGTGAGAAGCCCTACTACCAGTCATTCTCTCTTTCAATCTGACTTATCTTTAAAGGATTAAACTAGAGAATTCATCTTGAGCTTCTGAAGCCATTGCCAGCTCTTCTCTGGTTCTATATCTTGCCATATATCTTCCTACAAAAATGTGTGTGTGTGTATGTGTGTGTGTGTGTGAGAGAGAGAGATGGGAGGGGCTGTGTTCTTAGTGATGACAAAGTCCTTGAAAGTTGAAAGTATAAATAATGGAAGGAAAACTCTAGCCACAGTCAACCCCCAGACCAAGATGGGCTCAAAAATAGAAATGGTTTCTGTATATTAATTAACTTGTTTCAACAGGGAGATGACAAAGTGTCCTTGAGATTTGGTACTGAAGGAGAGAAAAGGTGTATATACAGATATTTACACTTGTGCATGGGGACTATAACTGGGTTCTGATTACTGTTTGTTATTCAGTCCTTTCAGTCCTGTCTTCCATGTTACTACTAGTCTTCAGATGAATCATAATTCAGTAGTCTAACAAGGGATCAAAACCATGGACAGCTCCTCCTCTCCTTTCTTTTCTTCTCCTTTTTACTTCTTTTTTCTTTTCTCATTTTACTTGCCCTCACTCACTCCCTTTCCCATCCTCCGCTTCTTCTTTTCTCTCCTCTTTCCTTCCTTCTTTTCTTTCCCTTTTTTCTTATTTCTGCCTTTCCTTTCTTCTGTCTTTCCTTCCTTTCTCCCTTCTTTCTTTTCCTTCTTTCTTCCTCTCTTAACTCAAGGTTTAAGCTTTGATCAACCCAACCATGAATATGCTACTATTATATGTGATTCTTTCCATAGATGAAAATGACATTTAACATCACAGTTAATATCACCATATAGATAGACTTCACTTTGTGAACACTTGAATGGAGATATAGCTATAGTTTTGCTATAGTTATAGCTATAGATATATAGTCCTCCCTGGGACTAAATCGATTCATGCCTATCGTTTTGCAGTCACTGATTGCATCTCTCACTCCTACAGTTGTCGCACAGATTCTGGCAATTGTTCCATAAAGGGGAAATTAATGGAAAAGTATGGATGGCATCATGTTGTCCAACCCATCTATAGGAAGCAACTCAAAGCTCATTTTTCACATAGGGTGGTTCAATAATATAATCTTGGTGCATAAAAGACATTATGTTTATTTGAGAACGGGGCAAAATTGTGTGTGTGTGTGTGTGTGTGTGTGTGTATCTGTGTTTAGGGGAGAAAGAGAAAAAGAGACAAAAACTAAGTGGGAGTCAGTGGGAACCCTAGATATGAGCTTCTCCACCTGAATTGAGCCAAAGATAAATGCAACACTCACTAGAAGTATGAAACATCAACAAAAGGGATTATGACTTTTTTTTCAGGGATAACCAAAATAAAACCTATAAAGATCTTTGGCCAGATTATACTTCTGAAATAATTACCTAGAAAAGCCTTCATTGGAGAGAAAAAGACTAATTTCTGATTTATGCCTCAAACTGAGATAATCCACATCTAGGGTCCATTGGCCATTCATTGCAGCTTCCAAGTGCTCCATTACTAATTCATTTCAAAAGTGATCTTTCTCATTCCCATGGGGCATACCCTGGTAACTATGTGCTTACAATATTCTATTTGATTAAAATTTAACAAGCTATGTTATTGGCAAATAAACTATTTATTTCAGTGCTGTTACCACTGCCAACAGGAATGTTTTGAACAAAAGGATAGAATTGACATACTAAAGAGATTTCCATTAATAATTTAAGATAGCCAAAACACACACATACATTTTTTTTCAGGGATGGCATTATTCTGTGATATTCCTGAGCAGTCAGACAATGCAGTCTTGTTCCCTATACAACATTATAAAAGTGCTATAAATGAGCTTAAACTTCATTGTGTGGTAATGAAAGAAACATCAGTCTCAGAATCAGGAGTCCTGAGTTCTAATCCTGTCTTGCCACTAACACGTAGTATCCCTGGGCAAATCAGTTTACTTCTCTGAGACTCAATTTCATCATTTTAAAAATGGGAGTGAATGCCTGTCTTATGCAGATAATGTGATATAGATGATGTGAATGTATATTTACATTTGCACACACACACACACACACACACACAGAAAAACACACACACTAGTAGAAGGTATTCTTAGTGAGGAGAGTTCTGTTACCAGTGCTGATTACCACTTCTTCACAACTAAGATTCTGTACCACTGAGAGATAAAGTCACTTGCCGGGTTTGGGCCCACTGCGTAAAGTGAAAAAGTAAGAAATATCAAACAATTATGAGATGTGATATAGGACATCATGATACAATTCCAAGTGCTAGGCCTAGAATTAAAAAAAGGCTTGGGTTTAAATTCTAACCCTGACACAGTAACTATTAATACCTTCGAACAAATCTGTTTACCATGATGAATCTCAATTTCTTCATCTATAAAATGGGGATAATATATATTACCTCACCAGTAGAGGTCTTCATAGTGACTAAGAGAAAGATAAAACTTGATTAACTGCAGTGACTACTCTCAACTCCAGAAAATAAGGGATGACATTTAACTCCCTCCTTTTGGTAGAGTGGTGAGGAACCAGGTGTGGAATAATTCATACAATAAAAATACAGTCATTGGATTGGCTAGTTTGGGTTCACTGTTTTTCTTTGTTAGAAGAGAAGAGTCATTGAGAGGAAGTTGTATCCATCCAGAAAGTACCATAATGTAAAAAAATAAAAAAAATTTAAAAAGGCATCAATAGAAGTTGTGTTTTTTTTTAATTTATAAGCTTTAAAGTGCTGTTGCATTATTGTGATAATGCTTGATTTCCCTAGCTTCCCTCAAGAGATTGTGTAATAACATACTGCATTAAAAGGAAGGGGGAGGACTTCTGCTTTTGGTGTGTGTTTCCTAGAGTTGCTGGGTTAGGGAGGACCAGCCCCAGGCAAAATTGTGAAGTGAGCAAAGTCAAATATTGATCCCATCGATCAGCTAGGAAATTGTTCCCATCGACCATTTTCTCTCGATTTAACACTCACCCCTCCCATCACCTGGTTCCAATTAAAACCTGATCTTCAATGACCCCACTGCTTGAAATTCACATGAGAATGGTGCCCAGTAGGTGCACACCGATGGGCAGATCGTAACCAAACCAGAAAAAAAAATAACAACATTCAATATCTGGGGACACTATTGCTGCCTGAAGGTATAAAATTAAAAACAAATGAGAATTTTTCCTTGATACTGGTCACTGTCCTTCAACAGCAGCTTGCTTTTGGGGCAGCTGGCCTTCTGTCTAGATTGATGCAGTGGAAAAATCATTTCCCTTGGACTCACAGGAACTATATTTGAATTCCTGCTTTGTCACTTATTGACCAGGTGACTGAACAAGCAATTAAATCTCCATAGATCTATTCCTTCTCTATAAAATGAAGGGTTGGTCTGGATAATTTCTGAGGTGCCTTCTGATTTTGTGAGCTGTGATCCTTGCTTTCAGTTTCCTCTTCTGCAAATTGAAGGAGTCGGGCCAGATTTCCTTTAAAGTCATTTCGGTGAATCACTATGTAAATCTACATTTAAATTCTTGGATGCTGATTGCTTTGGCAGTAATTGCACACTGCTTTTATCACTTTCTTCCTTTTGGATAGTGAGGTGCCCAGATCCTCTCTTTCTGGTCTATAAGTTTCTGTCTTATCTGGGACTAGGGGACATAACCACTGTATTGCAGAAAGGCTGTCATGTGAATGTTTCCTGGCAGAGTGGGGTTCCCAAACATCGAACATTAGCAGTATGAGAGGCATTTAAGGTTACCTAATCCAATTCCCTCCTTTTACAGATGAGAAAACTGAAGTCCAAGGTCGCACCATTTATTTAGTTTGTGGCTACAGTTAGAAGTAGAGATGAGAGCCAATTTCTTCCTCCCAATTCAATGTTCTTTTCACTCCACTTCCTCTTCCAGGGATCCTGTTTGCTTGCCTAGAAGGTCAAATGAAGCAGTTTCCTTGGGGAGCCTTGATAATGAGGCTGATTTGTTTGGGACCATGTTGAGGGAGGGATGTTAGATTGGTACCTGAGACAGCAGCCTCTGACTGGATACCTAAAGAGGGCACTGAAACCCAGTAGGAAGGTTTTCTTGTCTTCTACAGTGACAGGGAGGCTTATTCAAAGACTTGGAACACATCATTATGAGGACCCCTCAGGGAAGGATTCAGGTCTGCTTGATTCTGAGTGTCTAGTTTTTTTTTAAAAAGTAAGAGTTTTTTAAAAAGGAATCTCTTAACTACTTGAAGCTTTTGGCAACCATTGAAGGTTATAAGGCACAGAGAAGATAACAATTTACATTTGTAAAGGGAGTTTCCTCATTTGGGAATTTCTTACAGAAAAAAGTCCCATCCCTATTTCTTTTCAAATTAATGTTGCCAAAAGATACAATTATGCCAAATTCACTGGAATGATTCTCTCTGCCTTTCACACTGAATCAGTCTCTATTCTCTAACTAGGAAGGGACAACTAGTGACAAGAAATGAGTGGGTAAGATGAGGAAAATGGGCAAATGGCCTGCTCCCAACAACTTTTGCTCAACTTCTCTGAGTAATAAATCATTGTTGACTTGCTAGCTTTCTGAGTCCTATTCATCTTAAAGGGGGCATTGTAGAATCAGAAGAATACTTCTTTTAGAATGAAAAGATTTGGATTGGAAATTCGATTCTGATTAATAGTTGTGGGTGGTACACTGGATAAAGTGATGGGCCTGGAGTTAGAGGGACTCATCTATCTGAGTTCAAATCTGGCCTCACATACTTACTAGCTCTCTCACCGAGGCAAGTCACTCAACCTGATTTGCCTCAGTTTTCTCATCTGTCAAATGATCTGGAGGAGGAAACGGCACTACTTCAGTACTTTTGCCAAGAAAACACCAAATGAGGATAAAAAGAGTTGGATGTGACTGAAGCAATTGAACTACCTAATGACCTTACAAAAATCATTTAATCTCTCTGGGCCTCAACTCTCTTAACTATCCAGGTTTCTTATCTGGGTATCTGAGGTACCATTTAGAGCAAAATCTATAAATTTCCCTTTCCACACATGTAGAACCCTCTTTGGTAAAAGAAAGTGGAATAGATTAACATTCTATAAACCTGCTTTGAGATTTTAGATCTATGACTCAGTGATCTATTCTTTTACACCCTCTATGTCTTCTTGGTGATCTCAGATACCCAACATTATCCTAGGATAACTTCTTTGGAGATTATTTTACCCAAGCTGGTCCTTGGCACATGGATATGAAGCTACTGATTCATCATCAATAGAAGGTGGACTTAGTTTTTTATGAGTGGGATGGAATTTGACTATGTCATTCTTGCTACCTGTTGTAGGTCTCTCTCTGACAGTAAGGGTAGTTTCATTTCCATTTCCCCAGTGTCTAATATAGTAGCTGGCACAGAGTAGATAATGAATGTGTGTTGATTGATTGACAGACTGACTGACTGACTGATGGATTGATTAATTGGGGATTTCAAGTTTCTCACAGAAGAAGCAAACCATCCAATAATGCTTAAATTTGGGGGCCTTTATCATGGATACATTGTCCTTCACACAAAAGAAGTTGCCCAAGGTCATTGAATCATAGTTCTAGAGCTAGAAGGAACTTTAGAAACCATAAAATACCCATCCCCTCATTTTATAAATAAAGAAACTGAAGGCCAGGGAGATTAAGAGATTTGTTCCAAGTCATAAACAGAGTGTCAGAGGTGGGATTTAAAACTGGCTATTTTGAGTCCAGAATAAATAGATGGATAGTTGGATAAATGAATGAGTGAATAAATGAATTTGAAAAAGTATTTATTACTATTTTCTAAGCACTGTAATAAGTCTTATGGATGCATCCCTTCTCAAGGAGCTACTATCTAATAATGGGGGTGGTAATTGGGGGGTAACAGCATATGTAATTCCCAAGGCAAAGGTGGATGTTTCTCTTCAGCTCCCTTCATATTCTACAGAAGAGGGATTTTCTTGAATCTCCTCTGATTTTCAATAGCCAATCATCTTCAAGAAAGTCACCGAACACTAATCAGGAGCTCCCTATAACATTCTAGAAAAGCTCAAGTCCTACAATAAGGTGCTAGAAGTTATGTTCAGCACCCCAGTAATTGGATAGCTTACCCAGAAGGGCAGTGTCACTGGAGAGCAAATCCTAGGATCTCCTGGGTCATTTCTGTTCAACTGACCTAAGGACTTCTGGGAAAGAAGGGAGTAGCAGAGGGTATTTTTGAGAATAGAAGTAATTTTATATGCTATATGTTAACAAAAAAGTTAGTAATGAGACTATCCCATTCCTAAGGAACTTTTATTGGCTGTTCAAGATTGTTCTCCCTCATGTTCCCTTCATAACTTTCCCCGGCTTCCCTCAAGTCCCAACTTCTCCAGGAACTCTTTTGTGATCCCCCTTAATGCTAGATCCTTCCCTCTGTTGATTATCTTCATCTATACTGCAAAGATTATTCTTTCTCTCTTTCTAATTCACCTACTTATTTTTCACATCATTCTTTGGAGTCTTTACAAGCGTAAGAAATCACCGAATGCTTTCACACAACAAAGGCTTATTAAATGTTTGCCAAATTGACTTGAATGAATTTGACCATTAGCATATCTTATCTTATTCTGTGAACTTTTCAAAAGTGTAAGCCTTGTCTCTTCAAGGAGACTGTGAGTTTGGTTGGAGTTTCTTGGCATAGTTGATATAGAGCCAGGAAGAAGAATCATCTGCTAGTCCCAACTCTGACACATAATGGCTGTGTATCTCTGGCCAAGTCACAATCTCCAGTCTGGGAAGCTATCTAAGATAAGTTACAGAGAAGGTGCTGACCTTCATTGATAGATAGAGTTTTCCCGTCTGGGAGTTTCTTATGCCAGTGAAATCATATGTCCAATCCCTATTCTTATGCTCTGAATCTCCAATTAGCTAAATGGCACAGTGGATAGATTACTGGAATAAGAAAGGGTTTATTTCAAATTCAGCCACAAATACTTACTACTGGTGACTCACTCTCGATATGTCACTTAACCTCTGTTTGCCTTAGTTTCCACATCTTTAAATTAAGGACAATAATAGCACCTTCTTCCAGGGTTTTTTGTGAGGACCAAATGAGATGATAATTGGAAAGTTCTTAGCACAATGTAGTAAGGACTATACAAATGTTAGTTGTAATTATTATTTTTCAGTTAGCCCCTTGAAAGCAGAGATCATGTCTTATTCAACTTTTGGAGTCCCAGTAAGACATGATCTCAAAGTCCATCTAGTCTAACCCCATCTCAAATAATCACCTCCACAATATTGCTTACATGTGGCCACCGAGACTATGCTTGAAGACTTCTAGAGAAGAACTTAGTATACCCTGAGACAACCCATCCCATTTTTGGGTAAACACAATCTTTAGGAGTTAAAAAAAACTCTTGGTTTAGTAAAAACTCTTCATTTTACAAATGTGGATACTAAAACTCAGAAGACTTAAGTGAGTTGCATAAGGGCTCCCAGGAAGTAAATAGTAGAGTTAGGAGGAGAACTCAGGTCTTCTGACCCAAGTCAAGCATTCATTGAAATGTCCTTAGTTTCCTTCCATATGCATCATACTCTACCCAGCCGGGCTCAGCATCTACTAGCAAAGTTTTAACCACTGGGAGGTGAGCAGAAGGGCACAGAGGGAGAGAAAGTAGCCTTTGTGCTCATTTCACAGTCCTTGCCTTTTGTTCTATTCCTTCCCTAAATACTCTTCCCCAAGCCAATACCGCTATTCTATTCCCAGCATTCATGGCAGGGGGGCCCTCATCTGGATTCCAATTCCTCTCTCTTTTGTGTGTGAAAAATCACCTTGAATAGCTGCTGCTTCCATGGCTTTGGAAACTTTCGATATTTATCTCCCTTCCCCTGCAAACCCCTTAGCAAAGTAATCTGCGGTTGGGGCTGCGTTGTAACCAGGGCTCCTCTATCACAAGGACTCAGGAGGTTCTCTTTCCAAAGCCTGGCTAATACAGGTGTCGGAAACAACTGATGGATTTCCAAAGCAGGGAGATAAAAGGCACTTGTTAGAGTTAATTGATCCTAAAAAGAAAAGGAGGCTTAGAAGTGGAGCAGAGAGGAATTAGG
This sequence comes from Myrmecobius fasciatus, assembly GCA_023553655.1. Taxonomy (NCBI): domain Eukaryota; kingdom Metazoa; phylum Chordata; class Mammalia; order Dasyuromorphia; family Myrmecobiidae; genus Myrmecobius; species Myrmecobius fasciatus. The sequence goes on along the minus strand of JAJPUD010002023.1, from coordinate 1,759 downwards.
AGGAGAAAGAAGGAAAAAGAGTTTTTGGATTTTTTTTTCTTTTCTTTTTTTTTTTTTTTTTTTTTTTTGCTGGAGTCAAAGCTAAACCTCAACTTGGCAATGGGGCATAAGCTTGAGGATGATATAAAAAGACTGAGAATGTAGTGGAGTGATTTTTATTGGGAATGTAGATCTAGTGATGGATGGGACCCCAGAGACCATGTAGTCCATTTTCCACATGTTACAGAAGAAGAAACTGAGTCCATAAAAGCTACGTGATTGACCTATGGGTTATAGGGAGGAAAGGGAAGAGAATAAGCATCTGTAAAACACCTACTATCTGGGGCAGCTAGGTGGTGCAGTGGATAGAGTACCAGCCCTGAAGTCGGGAAGACCTGAGTTCAAATCTGGTCTCAGACACATGTCCTAGCTGTGTGTCCTTGGGCAAGTCACTTAACCCCCATTGCCTCAGCAAAAACAAACAAAAAAAAAAAAACACCATCTACTATCTGCCAAGGCACATAGTGCTTTCAAACATCATCTCATCTGATCCTATCAATAACCCTGATATATAGACACTATTATCATTATTTCCATTTTAAAGTTGAGGAAACTGAGGAAGTGACTTGCCCAGGGTCACACAGTTAGGAAGTGAGCTAGTTAAGTCTTGAGGCATGATTTAAACTCAGATCTTCCTGACTCCAGACCCAATGCACCACCCACTAGTAGTATCATCCATTTAGAGCTAGAGGGGAACTTAGCCTCCATAGAGTCCAACCCACTCATTTTATAAATGGGAAAAATGAGGCCCAATGAAGTACAGTGAGGAAACACATTCTCCTTAACAAGAGGTTCTATAGTTGTACTTTGGAGATGGCCAGGGGATTTATTTTTTTTCAACACAGATCCTGGAATAGCATAGGAAGGGAGATGTGGAGACCTCCCAAATGAGGGCTCTGCTCTCAGTGTAGGCTGATACCTTCTCTGCCATTCTCCTGTATCAAGCTGCCTCCGCAAGAAAATATGATCATTGAGACTTGAGAAATGTCCTGGAGGAACTGAAATGAATGGAGTTTATTGCTTGTGTCTTCAGAAATTCGTATTTCTGACTGCTTCCTCTTTTCATAGACTAAAAGCTATCCCTCACGCTATCCCACTGGGCATTAGACTCAAATGCTCAAACTTCAGCCTGCCATTCTTTCTAATAGGAATTGGAAAACAAGAGAAAAGCCCCTGCAATAGTGAATGACTGAGACTTCTCTCCCATGGTCCCCTACAACAGGGATGTTAGCCTATTTCTCCGCCCATCCTCCCATTAAAAGATGAGAGACCACTGTCATCGGAACTCCAACCAAAAAGAAAGGAACAATCTATGCTAGTCACATATAATTTTGAATGACTTTTGAATAATCTGAATAAAAGGCATGTCATTTCAGTGGAAAGAAATTAGAAAGTGGGATGATTACACCTTAGTGGGAAAGGGAGCTTAATGGGATAAACAAATAAGTGGGATGAGACATTATTAGTATATTACTACTACTACCACTAATCTTTCCCTACCCCACCCCCACCATTACTTCTACTACTACTATTACCACCACCACTACTACTTTTACTACTACTACCACTATCACTACCACCACCACCACCATTAATACTACTACTACCACTATCACCCCCCCATTACTACTGTTACTACTACTACTACCACCACCACCATTACTACTACTACTACTGCTACTACTACTACTACTACTACTACTACTACTACTACTACTAC